>PVHP010036601.1:0-17816 GCA_004024765.1 Zapus hudsonius | reverse complement strand
CCCATGGAGTGTTGTTTGTTTCTTCCTATTAGACCCCGGAGCCAGAAGCCGAGCCGCCCAGAGCTCCTGAACTCAAGCAGGGTCTATATGAGCTCTCAGCCAACAACTTCGAGCAACACGTCTCACAAGGTGAGCTGGGGATCACCCGAGGGTGCCTCTGAGATGGGCTGGGTTCTTGCATTTGTCCCTCTAGGGCTTGCAGACAGCAGCTACCCCATTCAAGGTTTCCCCAGCACCCAATAGGATTGCTGGGCCTGTCCGTCCACATTCTCTCTCTTTTACTTCTCTGTAGACACCCTGGCCTAATCCTCAGCCAAAGGCTCAGGTGGGCACACTTAAGTAGCCTTGGATCAAAACATGCTGTGTTAATGTTAATCACATGCTTCCTGCCTGGCGCACTAGCAAATGCATCCTATTTGTTTAAATAGAGTTTGGTGGGAACGTTGCGACCTGTGAATCAAATTAGGTGTTCTCTGCACTCACTCTTTGGAATTGGTCTCCTAAATATCAAATTCATCTACCGTCAGTCCCCGCTGTGAATAACATACAAAACTCTCTTTGTTAACACACGGGCAAGTTTCAGAAGTTGGCCTGAAAGCGGAGCGTTTCCTTGCTGGCTCCATTGTCAAGTGCTGCCCATGGAGAGAAATTTCCCCTGGAAGCCTCGGTTGCAGACAGTGAGAGGAGGGGCTTAGAGCTCTATCTGGCCGCTGGGAGTCTGATCTCCCCCTCACCGTTGTCGAGCAAATCATTTCTCCCCATGTCTTCATCTCCTTTCCTGCCTGTATCAGAAATTCCAACGGGGGACCTCAGTGCGTGTCCCGTACAGGGGCTTCACTGTGGGTTCAGAGTGGCTTGGGCTCCCTCTCCAGTCACATTGTCATAGTGTCCCACAAGCCAGCCCAGCAGGTGCCCACACTGCTGTTTGTGAGCGCAGATACAAACATATATAGTGACAAGTCATTCTTCCCACTAAGAGGGCTCAGGAGCCTGGATTTGTAATCAGTAGAACAGATCTGGGGCTGAAGAGATGGCTTAGCAGTTAAGGCATTTGCCTGCAAAGCAGAAGGAGCAGAGTTCAATTCCCCATTGCCCACATAAAGCCAGATGCACAGGCTCATGTGTCTGGAGTTTGTTTGTGGTGGCTGGAGGTCCTGGTGTGCCCATTCTATCTCTGTGTCTGCCTCTTCTCTTTCTCACGCTCTCTCTTATAAATAAATATTTTTTTTTTTTTAAAAAAAAGAGAACAGATCTGATTCTTCAGTTAAACCTGGTTAGCAGTGACGTCATCCCAGCTTGTCTGCTCTCCCTCCCCTCTCTCCCCCCACCCCCTGCTGTAGGCAACCACTTTATCAAGTTCTTCGCTCCATGGTGTGGCCACTGCAAAGCTCTGGCTCCGACCTGGGAGCAGCTGGCCCTGGGCCTCGAACATTCCGAAGCTGTCAGGATTGGCAAGGTGAGTGAAAGCCCTTATTAAACTGGAAATAGACGGCTTTGGGTCGGATTAATTGGCAGAGTAGCCCATGACTTATTCCATGTGCAAGGTCACAAGCTTGATTTATTAACTCCATTTAGTGCGCCACTTGACAATTCTGTTAACTCACAGATGGCAGCCTGGTTTTGAGTCTGCTGGCTTTTCCACAGTCTGGAGATAAATTAACGGGCTTGGCTGCTTTGTTTATTTTGAAGAGGCAGCCAAGGCTGGATTGCCAGCGCCGGAGCCCGCTGTGCAAAGATACGGGGTAGAGCTTTGTAGAATGTTCTCTGGGCATCCGCAGAGCTCAGCCCAGCTCTTTCCTGAGGGCCCTGGGCTCGCAGCAGAGCCTCCCTTCACAGCAAGCCCCACTTTGCACCTCTGCCCAAGATCCTTCCAACCATTCACCTAAAGAAGACAGAAATAATGTCTTAACAACTTCAGTGCACCCAGGTTTTCTGGAATCACCCAGAATAGCTCCTGGACCATTATGCACTTTTAATCTGCTCAGTTCCCTGGCATCCACCAGACATCCTGCATGGATTTCCTCTAGTGAAAATCTCATTTTCCTACAGTGCCACAGGGCTCATTTGTGTACCGAAGTGACACTGTGTCTTGGCACGACAGACTCTGAAGTGGTCAGAAGCAGAATCGGGGGTTCTGCTAGAGCTGGCAAGCTAACTTTGGCCGAGACATCTTCATGTCTGCTTCCCCTTTGCAGAACTGACGTCAGCCCTATTGTGTGTAGAAATGAACGTGCAAACCCACTGCTTAGTGTGGCCCTTGAGAGGGGGCAAATGCTCAGTAAATTGCAACCTTTCTTATTTTATGAATTTCCCACCATGCGCTTCCCACGATAGGTTCTAATTATAGGCTCTGATTGTTTTATTGTCATTGAGCATTTTGTGGAAGTAATTATATCTCCTTGCCTCCGATCTTGCCCTAGTCTTTGTCTCTTTAAATAATTTTCTGAGCTTTGTACAGGCAGTGACGTGTTTCTGTTTACCCAGCGGAGGCTCTGAGCAGGAGTAGGCATCAGAGGATGCAGGCTGTTCTGTGTGTGGGGGTGGGGTTCATTTCTGGGCACTGGGGACTATATTAGACTGGACTCTTCACAGACATCCTGAGGCTTCCTTGACTTCATTTTAACACCAGTGACCCTCACTGAAACCTCACAGCCTAGCATAGTTTTACTTGACTTTGTTGACACCATGAAAAACAACTTAGTCCTGCTCAGCCGATTTGAATGCTAATAGAAAATAAGGAAGTAATTTAGGAAATATTTTTTGAAAATTTCAGACAAGCAGAATATTTAAAAGATTTAAATGAAATACAAAAGCCTTGAATCAAGCCTGGTAGCCCAGGCCTGTAATCATGACTACTTTGGAGGTTAAGGTGGGAGGATCACAGGTTCAAGGTCTGTCTGGGCTACAAAGCCATCTGGGACAACTTAGTAAGACCCTGTCTCAAACTAAAAATATTTTAACAAAAGGGCTGGAATGTAGCTCAGCAGTAGAATGCTTGCCTAATGTGTAGGGCCTTGGGCTCAAATGAATAAATAAATAAATAAATAAATAAATAAATAAATAAATAAATAAATAAATAAAATAATTGGTAAATTAAGCTTGCAGCATTAAGGAACACTAATTGTATTTGGACATCTTTATAGTACTACCCTCATTACATGTCAAATAATCATTAAAATTTGACTACTAGCTTCCAGGTGATTTTTTTGTTTGTTTGTTTGTTTGTTTCTTTTTGTTTTTCGAGGTAGGGTCTATAGCCCAGGCTGACCTGGAATTCACTCTGTATTCTCAGGGTGGCCTTGAACTCAGGTGATCCTCCTACCTCTGCCTCCCAAGTGCTGGGATTAAAGGCGTGCGCCACCACTCCTGGCTTCAGGTGATTTTTTAAAACATACGTTTATTTGTTTCTTTGAGAGAGAAAGAAGCAGACATTGAGTGAGAATGGGCACGCCAGGGCCTACTGCCACTGTAAAGGAACTCCAGACGAATGTGCCACTTTGTGCATCTGGTTTTACGTGGGTGCTGGGGAATCTGTCCCCGGTCATTAGGCTTTGCAGGCAAGCGCCTTAACCGCTGAGCCATCTCTCCAGCACAAGAACTGTTCTTTTAAGTACAGAGTATCTGACAGAGCCTTTAGTCAGGCCACAAGGAAACCTCCTGGAAACCTCATCATGCTTTATTTTCAGGTTGACTGCACTCAGCACTACGGACTCTGCTCAGAAAACCAGGTTCGAGGCTATCCAACTCTGCTCTGGTTTAGAGATGGGAAGAAGGTAGGTCATGCTCAGTTCCTGTGTGGGAACAGTACTTCCCTGAGGACAGTGGCTGAGGTGCTGAGAGGTTCACAGGTACAGGGAATGGCCCCCACCATCAACTGGAAGAATATGTATCGTCAATCACATGTCTTTCCCTTATCTGCCTGAGAAAATCTGCCATTTGTCACATTTCAGTGGTGTGGGTTGTCACTAGAGTAACCTACCTGTGCATCCAGAGTCCCTGTGCTGCGGTCACAACCAAACCTTCCAGAGCAGGAGAGCACTTGCTCCCTGTGGCGTTCTGTCCCCTCCCGTAGACTCTGATGACGTGTAGCTCACAGGGGGCTATGACATCCCTCACCAAAGCCAAGACGTTCAGCTTGCCATACAGAGAAGACAGACATTAAGGGGGGCACACAGCTGCAGCCGGGGCCCTGGTGGGGACCGCATGGCCAGTGAGGGGGAGGGCAAGTGAATCAGGGTGCTGGGGCCTCTGGGTGTCTCCACACAGCCTGCCTGTGTCTTGGACAGGTGGACCAGTACAAGGGCAAACGTGACCTGGACTCACTAAGGGACTACGTGGAGTCCCAGCTGCAGGGTCCAGAGGCGGAGGCCGCAGAAACCATTGAGCCTTCAGAGGCCCCGGTGCTGGCTGCTGAGCCCATGGGGGATAAGGTGAGTCCTCCCTTACATGCTTTCAGGGGCCAGGTCAACAGACTTCCCTTTCAAAAACCTGAGACAGACATGAGGAGATCCTGAGATGGCATCATAGTGTTCCAGGGTCATCTTTTTGGACCTGCTTGCTTAGAGATGATGGATGAGGGTTTGCTGTGAGGCCCTGGCTGTGCCCCGACCTGGTTTCCTTATACCTCAGAAATAGCTGTTGTCATTGTACTTCGACCCTGTGGGAAAGGTTCCCGGACAGTCGTCAGCAGGGAGGGCATGTGCTTCCAGACTGCAGAGCATCTCATCCATTCAGATGGTCTTGAGTTTTCTAGATCCTTCTTTCCGGTTTATCAAGTCCTTGCTAAGTTTCGAGCACTGTCCAAGGTTGTGGGGAAACAAAACCAACAAGAACCTTGGTGCTAGGTCCTTGGGGGAAGCAGTGAGAGCCTCTGACTATGAGCAGGTGTCACAGGGCTGGTGACAAGCAAGCATGCAGTGAGGTCATCTAGGTGATGGGGACAGTCACAGCTGTGTTTGCAGGACAGACAGATGGCTCACAGGTGCCAGATGGGGGCGCACTGGAGCCACGGTGCAGCCAAGAGAATCAGTCCGTGTTCAGGGCAGAGCAGGTGGGACAGGTGGGCTGGAGGCTGAGCACCTGCTGTCAGCCACAGGGTGGAAGCTAAATCCTGTTGGTAGGAGCCATGGTGAGTCTGAGCAGGTGAACCTCCAGGAAGATGACCTGGAGGGGCAGAGGGGAGAGCTATTCTATCAGCCCTTCAAAGACCATGACACCCCAAAGTAAGGGTGAGACAGCAGGGTGAACGAGGAGGAAGCACAGAGGTCCCACTAGTGAGCGCAGTTCCTGGGGGAGTGGGAGGTGAGGGAGAGAGACCTGGGGTGACTCAGATTTCTGGCATATCTAGGGGACGGTGGCACCCAGCACAGGTAAGGAGCAGAGCCAGGGGAGGGTGGCGAGTTTGGTTTCCAGGCAGTGAGAGAGAGGATGTTCGGGTGGAGACCCACGAGGGACAGTTAGGACAGGGCTCTGGACCGTGGTGGGGGGTCTGCATGTAAACATAGAAACTGGACACTGGAGCCATCGGCGGGTGTGAGGTTGGTTAAGGAATGTTACTGCATTTCTCCGGGAAACTAAACTGCGTGTAGATTTCCCAACTGCCAACCCTTAGGCCGGTTGACTACTTTTCACAGCAGAGTTCAGTCCGTCCCCTGTATCCAACCACAGATCAAGCCATTTTTTGAAAAAATTGCACCTGTACTGATTATACAGACTTTTTCTCCTCATTATTCCCTAAACAATAAATTGCTTTGACATAGAGTTTACATGGCATCAGGCCGTCTAGAGGTCATTTGAACTGTAGTATTTGGAAAGACATAAATGGGTTCTGTGCAGAAGGGGCGTGAGGAGCTATGAGTTCTTTTTTTTTTCTTTTTTAAAGAAAAATATTTATTCATTTTCAAGCAGAGAGAGAGAGAGAGAGCACCAAGGCCACCACCTTGTGGTTCTGGCTTATGTGGGTCCTGGGGAATTTAACCCGGGGCCTTAGGCACTGGAGGCAAGTGCCTTACCTGCTGAGCCATCTCTCCAGCCTGAGCTATGATTTCTGGTAGGGGGTGTACCTGGCACCAGACCCCCGTACCAAGGTTCCAAGGGGTGCCTATGTGAACATTAGCCCTGTGGTTCCCACCACTACACTTCCTCGCAGGACATGTTCTTACTAGACAGTGACAGACAGTGGTGTAGTGAGCATTCCTCATTCCCTGGGGCCAGGGCAGTGACCGGGCAACTGTACCCTCCCCATGAGCGTAGAGGACACGGCCATCACTCAGGAAGCTCAGTGGTTAAGGATCGGAAACCAGTGGAGTGAGCTGCCCCTCCCTGCAGGGTGGGAACAGCGAGAGGTCTCCTCACCCCCAGGACCCATTCCTTAGCGGTGCTCTTATAGGTCAAGGGCAGCCTGGGGGTCAGGTAAAGGCTGAAGTTACAGTTCAGAAGTAAAGGTGATTCCAGGAGGAGAGGGAGGAGCCTGTGTGTCATGGAAGCTCTGACGGTGGTCCCTAAGAAGATGACATACCGTGGCTGCTTAAGTCGCACGCCACTTCCATTTCTAATCAAGTTCTCCACTCTGGAGAGGGCCTCTCAGGGAGTGTGGCGGTGTATTTCTGGCATAAAGAAGCTGACAGTGTTCTCCGGTGACCCAGCTTCCCCTGGGAGTCCCACAGCAACCCCAGGACACCAGTCATCCAGTCTCTCTCTCAGGAGAGGGTTACACATCCACTATTGGAGACACGTGGTCCCACAACTGTCCCTATCCCATTGCTGTGAAGCAAACACAAGCATTGTTCACCCGTCCTGTGACTGGAAAGAAGAAGCCCGTTCGTTCTGTGTAAACCTCTTGAGAACAAGAGATCAGAAGTGCGTGCAGACAGGCGGGACAGGAGAGGAAAGTGTGGGGCTGTGGGCACAGGTGGAATGGTTGACACTTCAGAGCCCAGGAGGATGGGGGGCTGCACCTGAACCCCTGGCTGGCAGCAGGCAGAGGCTGAGAGGTCTCTCTCGTGGAGTGATGTGTGTATTGTCCTTCCTCCTCACAGCAGCTCCTGTGTCCAGTGGTACCCTCTCCACCCTTGGGAGGCCATTATCCTGCCCTGCGTGAGCTTAGAGAATGCAAACCATGTGGCTCATTACAGATCTCTTCTGTTAATATTTTAATTTCTTTGTGAGGGGAGGGGTGGGGGAATGGGTGTGCCAGGGCCTCCTGCCACTTGGGACACACTCCGGATGCATGCACCACTTTGTATATCTGGCTTTATGTGGGTACTGGGGAACTGAACCCAGGCTGTCAGGCTTTGTGAGCAACTGTCTCCAACCGCTGACCCATCTCTCCAGCCCCAGATCTCTCCTTTCCGCCTTGTCCTGGTCCGTGTACTTATACTGTGGCTTTCCTTCCCAAAGGGCACTGTGCTGGCACTCACTGAAAAGAGCTTTGATGAGACGATTGCCGAAGGAATCACCTTCATCAAGTTTTATGCCCCGTGGTAAGTGTGCCCTTGGTCTCAGCATGGGTTTCAGATTAGTGGCCAGCCCTCCAGTCTGGATACTGGGCAGGCATCACATTTATACTCAGGTCATGTTGCAGGAAACGTTGCCATGTGCTCTGTATTCGGCAAATGAGTTCAAGTTCAATAGCAGGAACCGTTATTTATAGAGAATGGGGTTTAATCTACTTTGGAAACAAAACAAAACAAAAATGTAGGTGAATTATGACGGCCATAGAAAAAGTTCAGTGTGGACACTTTACAAATATATGGCTTTGTGTGGACAAGCCATCAGTGGGTCTGGTGGTGGAGCTCTGTGTCTCGCCATCCTCCAGTGTTAGAGAAATCCAGAACTCAGGGTTTTACTAGAGCCATTCATTATGAGACCCAGTTACCTGAACAAATCATTCGAGACCAAGACAGCCTGGTTTGGTGGGAGGACATTAGGTTCCACGGCTCACTGTGATCTGGTGTAGCCTAACGTGTCCTCTGTGCCCTTGAGCCTCGGTGTCCTCAGCTGAAAAATGGGAACTCTGTCATCACGATCCATTTGAACAAAGTGTGTATGGGAGAACGTTAGCTTCTTTCCCTAAATGTGCATCAGAAGGTCACGGTGTCACTTTTGCTCATCAGCTTGTCTTATTCCGTGTATTCATGGATGACCATAATAGCAGAAATGAAAAGCTAGAGAGGACATGAGCTGTGCAGATTTTGCACACCCCTTTTTGTTTTGTTCTGTGTGTTTGAAGCAAGGCCTCACTCTAGTCCAGGCTGACCAGTAGCCCAGGCTGACCTGGAATTCATTCTGTAGCCAACCAGGCACCCAGGCCGGCCTCTAGCACTCCAGGATCCTCCTTCCTCAGTCTCCCAGGTGATGGGATTAAAGGCACCAACATGCCTATCTGTTTTAGGTGGTGGCGCACGCCTTTAATCCCAGCACTCGGGAGGCAGAGGTAGGAGGATCACTATGAGTTCAAGGCCACCCTGAGACTACATAGGAATTCCCGATTAGCCTGGGCTAAATTGAGACCCTATCTTGAAAAAAAAAACGAACAAAAATACAGTTGTATTTGGTGATGCATGCCTATAATCCTAGCACTTGGGAGTTCAAGGTCAGTTTGAGCTACTTAGCAAGGCCCTATCTCAAAACAGAAATGCTTCTAAATAATACCATTGAAATGATTTGTTTCTAACAACCCTAAAGCAGATGAAGAGTGAAGAAAGACTTCTGTCACCTGTCATGCCAGAGAGAAAATAAGTTTATAGGGCAGAAGGGAAGGTTTGAACCAAACCGTCATGGCCTCTTTCATACTGTTAAGTATGGCGAGAGCTGTGAAGTTTTGCAGTTTGGAAACGTAGGCAATCCATTCTGAGCTGCTCCAGCACTGGAGTGAGGGTGTTTTGAACCAGGGTCTTCTGTTCCTTCCTTTGGGCTTACAGCCACGTGCTCACTGGCTCCGGCTCTCCTCACAGAGTGAGCTCTGTCTAAACTGCTTTGCAGGTCTGCTGGCTTCTCTCATATCACCAGAAATCTACCCTGGCTTAACTCTGAATTCCTTTATTTTTTGGGGGGGTGGGAAGAGTCCATGTCCACCCAGCAGGAGAATTTGATATTTATGAATTTTGAAGCAAGTGTTGAGTGTCACGCAGGAGAAAGAAGGCTGGGCAGTAAGATGCAGGAAAGTGACCGCGACCCAGTCCTCAGCATGGCTGCCACCTGTTTCTTCTAGGTGTGGCCATTGTAAGAATCTCGCTCCTACTTGGGAGGAGCTCTCTAAAAAGGAATTCCCTGGCCTGGCAGAGGTCAAGATCGCTGAAGTCGACTGCACTGCTGAGCGGAATATTTGCAGCAAGTACTCGGTGGGTATCTTGGGGGGGGCAATATACCTGGGGGTGCTCCAGGCTTCTAGATGCTCCCCAGGGCAGTATCACCCTCAGCGTCCCAAGAGTGTTGGGACTCTTGGGAGGCACAGGACCCCCTGGATGACTGATATCCCTCACCACACTCATTACGAGCCACATCAGTGGGGTTCTGGGCCTCACTACTGAGTCTAGGTAGTACTCAGGTTCCAGGGGGTTGAGAACAGGGCACCCCCTCCCCAGCACTTCCTGCTCACTGCCCAGTAGCTGACCTGGACTCATCCTAACTACCCAAGGGGCTCAGTGTTGAGATGCAAGCCAGCAGCCTAAAAGATGAGGCCTGCTTGAAAGAAACCTGTGAAACAGTAAACTTCCTTTGGACAGCCTCCCGCCAGGAATGCAGTGTGTTCAACAGGTGTCTTCGTCCTTAGCTGGCCACATCATCCAATAGCAGATTTGTCATTTATATTTTTCTTTCATGCTTGCAGTACTAGGAAACGGAACTCAGGGCCCCAGGATCACCAAGTACACCCTGCTGTCACCCAGCTACCCTCAGGCCCTCAGACTATTTTCTTAATATTCCTTTGGAGTATCTGACATTCGTTTATGACCTCATTAGCTTAGGACTAGATATAATATAGACATTTCTATTCTTTAATAGATATCAGTTATTTTTTTGTGCCTTGAAGCTCTGAACAGACCAGAGGGGTAAACAGCTAAAACATGTGGTCTTTGAGCTCCAGCTCCCAGGGGTCTGCAGAGGAACCTTCTGGAATACGGGTTCCCACCCCAGACTCCCCGAGTCTGAGCCTGTGTTTCCCCAAGGTCCCCTGGCAGTTGTCTGCACACTGAAGGTTGTCAAGTTCCACTCTAGATACATAAGTTCCTGTGACACCAAGGCAACTTTACATTGTAAAGGGAATTTCTAGCTCAAGGGTTTGCTTTCTAAACTGATGGTCCTTTAATGGTTACGAGAGATTAGCCACAGAACTTTCCAGGCTCGCTTGTAGGAGTTTATGGGGTTTTGTTTTAAGGAGTGTTTTGTGTGTGATTTCAATGAGACTTGCTTTTTTTTTCCTCTTTGAAAGGTACGAGGCTACCCCACCTTGCTGCTTTTCCGTGGCGGCAAGCAGGTGAGCGAGCACAGCGGAGGAAGAGACCTGGACTCCTTGCACAGCTTCGTTCTGCGCCAGGCCAAGGATGAGCTGTAGAAACCCCTGCCGGGTCTCCCTCCTGCCTGGCCACCTGCTCCAGTGGACAGGGGTGCTCATGGATGGCGGAGGTTCCACTGGGTTATTCAGAAAGCCGACTGTACTACCCTCATGGTGTCATCTTCGTTCTGTTTTTCAAGTCACCACACTGCGGATTCTTTTATTGTTTCTCCAAGTAAATGTGTCCCTCGTGGTCACTGCACAGGCCACGCGTTTCCAGGGGCTGTCCATCCTCTAACCTCCTCTTGATAAATTATATTGGCTTCTTTTGAGACTAGAATACAGTCAAGGAAAAATGAAATTGCTGGATTCTTTTTGGCTCCCAAGTGATTTTGGCCAAAGCATTACTCTCAAAAGGATGGTGTTCTGAACTGCCTCTGAGTTCTGGCCTGTGTCTCCTGTGACGTTCCTCTGACCCAAAGGTCACAACTGACCTGTTAATGTGGTCCATCCATAGTTCAAAATGAACTTCAAAGATCTTGAGGATATCTGTCCAGCCAGCCTCAGCTGTGGACTCCATCTCTGTTGGTACTTTTCTTCTTGAGAGAGGGAGGTTAAGCTCCAGGGAAAGTGTGGCACTTGTGCCCTGTGTCCAGGTGTGGTCACACTGACGCCATCACCTGTGTGACAAGTGTGATACTTGTCAGATCAGTTCAAAGGATCCTCCTGTCTGTTTCACATCGGGTGAAAGATCTCATTAGCCCATTCTGTGAACACGAAGCCTGATTCCATGTGAACATTAAAATGTCTTCCACTGAAAGTATGGGTGTGGAAAGGTCCCCGAGGTGGGTCCTCACCATTCTGTCCACTCACAAAAGATTCTGGTCTTATTTGCCACTTGGGGCAAAAGGACTAGATAGGCTTTCTCCCCAGGCCTGGGGTACCAGGGAGACCCTGGGAACCCGGCTGTTAGAACTGTCTCTGATTCTCTTCCTAAGTAGTCCTTTCAGAAGTGTGCTGTATGTTGTCTGCCTTTAAGGAGGTCGACCTTCTAATGTATGGGTAGTGAGATTCATTTGACCTCAAGACCAAAGACTCACGCCAACGGGGCTGTCCCAGCCCAGGTATGTGTGGGATGGGTGGATGCTAGCCCCTTCCTGTTCCTGTTCACTAAACATCATTGCCACCACCTTTGGAAATAAGCAACTGTGAGAATAAACTCGAGACCTGTATCTGTCCTTTGCCAGGGAGGAGTGACTTGTGCCCAATCCCCTTCACCCACCTCCCACGCACCTGGCACAGAATGGGTTAGGAAGCTTAAAAATAAGACTGCTTCAGCTTTCTGGGCAGAAGGAACAGAGGCATACTGGCCACCCCCTGCTTTGAAGAAAATTTTATTAAGCATGTGTGACTCACAGGTGTCCTTTAAAAAAAATTTTCTAGAGGTCAAGCATCACAAGTGTCTCTCGAGTGACTCACGGGTGTCCTGTAAAAACTTGGTTTTCTAGAGGCCCAGCGTCACAAGTGGCTTTATCTCTGCATCAGGAGTCCTGGATTAAAAGAAAACTCAAGTGGTACAATTTGTTTATACTTTCTAAATAAACTTTTTTTTTTTAAGAAAAAAGATCTGGTCTGTCCTTCAATGTTACAGCAAAATTGATATAAAATAGACAATAAATTATAGTTTCTATTTACAAAAAAAGCTGTAAGTACAAACAGTTACAGATTATAAATGTATCATTTAATCAGTTTAGTATGAAATTGATTTCCCAGTACATGATTGTGAAAAAGACATTTTAAAAATACCCTAGAATTTAATCTGCATCTTGCTTTCTACAGGAGGACTTTGTGATTCTATTCGCAGCACACTCATTCCCACAAACCCATTCTTCATGGGCTGTGCTCCGTGAAATGCTACTATAGCCTGATGACACCAATGTGCGTGTCAGAACCAGTCCACATCAGGTGCAGAGTCCCAATGGCACACGGTTAGGATGAAGGCTCTTGTCCATGCTTCCTGCCTCTTGTGACCCCACCTCACAGTGTGATCGGTCTACTTTAGGTTCTAGTCAAGAATCAGTGTGGGAGGAGGGAGTGGGGATGGTACAGCTCAAACCAACAAGACAACAGCGACAGACAAGGCACCTCCATGGAACCCCGCTTTTAGGGCCGGCTGCCGATTCTATGTGGTCCTGATGAGAGTGAGCTCCCTCCCCCTGACTCGATGTCTGTCGAATCTATCTTTGACAGATACTGCTAACTCAGCTGCTGCTTGAGGAATGCTCACCCTCGGCCAACATGACTCCTTACACCACGAGCAGCTTGACCTAAAAGCTAAAACTTTAATTTAGGTGGGACAGGGGGGCTTCGGTTTCTGAAGTTCCCAACCTCATACTGCAAGCACTGAAATTCCACTCCCTACCAACCAGAAACTTCTTGCACTGTTTGTGAGCTGAGCAGGTTAGTGAGGCCCTCCAGAACCTTCCTTGGGCAGTAAGGCACCAGCAGGAGATGGTCCGTGCTCTCCTCCCACTTGCATTTTGTGTGTGTGTGTGTGTGTGTGTGTGTGTGTGTGTGTGTGTGTGTGTGTGTGTAGGCAGATGTCATTAGAGATCTGAGGCTGAATCTGTCCCCAGCAGCTGGATTCGACTTAATGGCACCCACAAGCTCTCACGACCATGTTCCTGTATTTTTTCAAGATGACATTGGAGTTGTCGTCAAAGTAAAGGACGGAGATGGCATTGAGTTTAGTTGGCGCACAGCATGGTTTGGGGACGTATTCGGGGTTCATAAGATGAACCTGTTCCGAAACAGAAAAGGAGACATGACCGTTAGAAGTGATGCCTGGGCTGGGCTGGATCCCACTCCCAGTGAACCTGGGCTCACCAGGGTCTGCACAATGGCGTGGTTGGTGGCGTTCATGTGTGCGTTGAGTGGGAAGGAGCACTCTCCATCACAGTAATTGGCAGCGTAACCTTTGGGTGCGATGATCCAGTCCTTAGAGTGAAACAAAAGGAAGTGATGAAGGGTGCGACCTCTGCTCTGTGCCCCGAGAGAATGTGGTGTTCCTGTTGCACAAGTTGGGAGGTGTGATCCTGTTCAGGATCACATGGGTGTATCTGCGACCCATGTGTAAGGCCTGGAGGTGTGCAGGTGGCTGGCTTTTTACACAAATGCCCCTTGATTTAGAATGGGATTATATCCGGGTAAAACATGAGTTAAAAATATCCTTAAGGACTGGAGAGATGGCTCAGCGGTTAAGGCACTTGCCTCCAGTGCCTAAGGTCCCGGGTTCAATTCCAAAAAAATATCCTTTATCCACCTAGCCTATTGCACATCTTAGCTAACTGCACAGTGCACTTCGGGAAGGGGTTCCCAGGGATCATGGGACTGGGAACTGCGGCTCACTGATGCTTCTCACCATGCCCACCAAAGCCGGGGCCACATATGGCTAGCCCATGGAAGGATCCAGAAAATATGGGACCATGTATGGCTAGCCCATGGAAGGATCCACATTCCAAGTTTGGAGTATGGCTCCTTCTGAACATACATTGCTTTGACATCATTTTCAAGTTAAAAATGATCATGTAAGCCACCAGAAGTTATAGCTTGTCTGTATTTGTTCCCAAAGGACTCTAGGAGGCCATGGTGCACCTGTCAAAGAAATGCCACCACCAGAGAAAGATTTTCGGTTGCTCATCACCTCTAGTTGAATTTACCTTTATTTTATTTGCCTCTGATGGGACAAAACATACGGGACTCTTCCATATCATTTGGGTGAGCCAACTTAAAGCCATGGGAGAAATTAAGAATTAGTTTAATTTTTCCACCATGTCTGAAAACACAAAATCTGTTTAAATGCCCCAATAATTATATACCCTGTGGACATTAAAAGAGTGAAGTAAGAGAGTTGGGGTATGTAGGCATTGAGTTAGAGAGGTGACAGAGTGTGAGAACCCAGGAGGAAGTCAGTGGGTGTTGAGAATACCAGCAGCCTGGGCCCTCATTTGTGAGGTCTCCCAGGGTTTCTGTGGCTTCACCTCAGCCCTGAAACCAAGGGAGGATGGCTGCTCTGGTGAGGCTAGAACACACTGTCCCATCAAGGACCTTTGTCCTCCTTGTTCTGAGAACTCACCTGCCATCCCAGGTCTTGGAAGCTCACATAGAGCTCGTGTTTCCTGCAGGCTGTTCTTAAGTCACTGCTGTTGTAATCTGTTGGAGGAGATCACAAGATGCACCTGTTACTGCCCTCAGAAACTTACACAGACTGTGTCTCGTGCCAGGCACTGTACGAGGATCCCCGGGCAGCCGTGAACAAAGCTCCCGTTGGTATACCCAACATCCCCATTGGATTCCTAAGTGTTTGCCTAAACACTACACACTCCACCCTGCCTGTTCTGGGGTCAGTCTTGGGCACCCTGTTGACACCTGTAAGCAGCAGACAGCTGTGGTGCAGCTTCCTGTGTGCACAGTCTATGGGCAGATGTGCTGAGATGACCGTGGGCTTGGAAGACGTCACTGGAAGATTAACAAGCGACTGAGCCACATGTAGACCAGCCAGATGCCGCATGGGCTTTGGAGACAGCTGAGGGGCAGGGGCAGTGTCCTGAAGGAAGTGTTCCAGGTCAGGATGCAAGTGGAGGGAGACACTGCGGGGCCATGACCTCTTGTTTCCACTCAAGCCTTGCTGCTCCAAAGCCAGTCATTTCCCCCTCGATGACTCCTGAAGCTGCCTGAGCAATTCGGGAGCTGTTAGCGAAAGGTCTTTTTTCATTTAGGCCTCTCAGAGCAGCTTCTCTGTGGCCCGTCACCTGCCTGGCACTATGGGGGTCTCTCCTGTCTTCTAAGAACTTGGAGAATGAAAGGGATGGCGTGAGAAGTCTACACAAGTAATTCACATAGAATTCAAAATATGAAGTCTGAGGAGATGACTCAGTGGTTAAAGGTGCTTGCTTGCAAAGCCTGATGGCCTAGGTTTAATTCCCCAGCTTCCACCTAAAGCCAGATTCACGTGTGTCCAGAGTTCACTTGTAGTGGCAGGAGGCTCTGGAGCACCCATAATACACTCTCAAATAAGGAAATATTTAACAAAAAATCAGAACGTGAATGTCATAGACAAGGTTCATGGGCAGATAGGACTGAAGTGGACAGAAGGGACAGGAAAGGGCAGAAGGGGACAGGAAAAGAGACCATCTGAAGACAAGCCAAGAGGAGCTGGGAGACAAAGTTGGGTAAATGAATGACCGAGAATGCCAAGCACAGTGACATGGGCCTTCTGCTGGGAAAGGGGCTGTGTGTGTGTGGGGAACCACAGTGAGTGAAGACTTCTGGGCCATGAGGGGACATCTTCAGAACCGAGGTGCTGAAGGATTCATGAGCCAGGGAGATGTGTACCAGGCAGCAGGGAGCTTGAGGGCAGGGAGAAATGTTCTTCCTCTAACATGCCCACCAGGCCTAGGTCACACACAGGCTACCTCGCCTGCATGGCCTTATCACCCCCATGGCCCAATGTGTCTTAATTGCTAAATGCATTTGAACTGGATTTGCACCTTTGTACTCCTGGAGTTCCTCCTCGAAATCAGGAGAAAGTGTCGGGAGAATTCATGACTTTGTAAGGAAAGAGACAAACAGTATCAACTCGGGCCAGTGAGCCTGGAAGAAAGACAACCACAGCCTCTGAGTTATTTACTCATTCTAACTGCTCATTCGGCCACCTGCCTGCCTCCCTCAGAGCTCCTTAGCTGTTGCCTCAAGTCAGCAACCAGGGTGACTTTGACCACTCTATGACAAGACCAATCTTCCTGATGAAAATCCCTCTCAGAGAACAAGCAAGAGGGGACACCTGCAGGGCTGTGGTTAGAGCACCAAGGAAAACCACCTTCACTAATAGAAGACAACACAAGAAGGGCCATAAATTCAAGCCGAACACCAACACCATGGAGAGAGAAGAGAGCAGATATGAAACCAAGAACAGGCAGAGGTAAGAGAGGACCCAACAGAACTGTAAAAGAAATCCCACAAGCATTGAAAATAATAAACAGGACTGGAGATGGGATGGTTTAGTTGGTAAAGTTGTTATACAAGCACGAGGACCTGAATTTTGGGTCCCCAGCACCCAGGTAAAAGCTGGGTGTGGTGGCAAGTACCTGGAATCCCAGCACTGGGGAGCAGAGACAGGGGGATCCCAGGACTGATGGCTAGCTAGTCCGACCAAAGCAGTGAGCTCCAGGTGGACAGATCCTGTCTCAAGAAACGATGTGGAAAGGGGCTTGGAAGGTGACCTGGCAGTTAGGTGCTTGTTTCCTCGTAGCTGTGCTCATAGGAAGTAGACAGAAAATGTGGATTTTAAATAAACACTCAGGCAGCTTTCACCAGTGTTCTGAAATGTGCCAAGCAGGCTTCTATCTCAGAACCTACATGCCATCGTTCTCCCTGTAAGGAGCATTTCCCCCCAGGTAACCGCATGTCTTACTCCAGGGGTTCCTTCAGGAGCTCTGAGTCTGCTTAGAGGGTACCTTACAGAGAGCCAAGCTTGTCGGCCCTGAACAAGATAGCCCTGCCTTGTGCTCAGCACCCTCTGATCATCCAAGGATGGTTCAGCTAGTTGGGGCTTGTATTAGTCAGAATTCCCCAGAGAAAACAGACGTGTGATCCTAGCGCTCAAGAAGGTGGGGACAAGGGTATGGAAGTTCAAGGTCATCCTCAGCTACAATAGCTAGGATGAGGTCAATATGGGCAACATGAGACCCTTTCTGAAAAGAAAGAAAAAGAAGGAGAAAGAAAGAAAGAAAGAAGGAAAAGAGAGAAAGAAAGAAAGAAACCGAGGAAAAGGGAGGGAGAGGAGAAAATAGAATAAAAAAGAGAAAAATAAATAGGGGAGGAGGAGAACCAGGAGAAAGAGAAAGAGGAGGAGAAGGAGGAAGGAGAAGAGGAAGAGGAGGAGGAAGAAGAGAAGGAGAAGAAAGAAGGAGGAAGAGAAGGAGGAGGAGGGAGGATGAAGAAGTCGCAATAGAAGTAGCAGCAGTACCACCACCAACACCACAATTCTTTGGCCCTGATTCTTGGAAGAGGCTTTGAAACCCTTGGAAGTTCTCAAGGAGCAGAGCGTCTGGCCAAACCCTTGGCTACCTCCTCATGGTGAACTGAGTGTTTGGCATTCATCTCTCTCTACTTCCTTCCTGCTGAGGCACCTCCGGCTTCCTGCTGTGCTTTTCCCACCATGAAGGACTCTACCCCTCTAGAACTGTAAGTCAAAATAAGCCTTTTCCTTCCCTGAGTTGCTTCTTTTTTTTTTTACTTGCAAGCAGAGAGGGAGAGATAGAGA
>PVHP010036600.1:0-17820 GCA_004024765.1 Zapus hudsonius | reverse complement strand
AAGAAAGAAAGAAAGAAAGAAAGAAAGAAAGAAAGAAAGAAAGAAAGAAAGAAAGAAAGAAAGAAAGAAAGAAAGAAAGAAAGAAAGACACTCTGGGTTTGATCCCTGGATTAGCAAGAAGCATCAGCCCTGCCTGGTCACGTCTCAACCTGCCCCTGAGCTCTGGAATGAAATTCATGGCTTCTACCGAAGTATGTTAATTCTAACAAAATGAAGTCACTGTTCCAGGAATTTGTTTGGAAAAACCTTTCTTGGAAAGCTCTACTTTCTCATAAGAAAGTCTGGCTTTATGAAGGTGTTAGAGATTGTGGGGATTATTTGGTTCTGAGCAGCTCTGAGGCCTCAGGCCTGGCTTGTTGTGTGGGCCCAAGTCAGAAGGAGGGGACAGCAGAGGGGCCAGGCTGGGCAGAGCTGTGGTCTTTCCCAGGTTTCTTTCCTCTCTTGAACACAGAGGTGACGGTATCTGCCTGGGGTTCCAGGCAGTCAGTAAGATCATGTGTGGAAAGGTGCTTTGCACGCCCTGTAGAAGTAGCGTTCCCTAAATACCATTGTATTATCAGGCACCACTTTTAAATCTGTGTTTGCGTAATCTAGCAGCAATATCAAAGGTCATCTGCAACTGATTAGCCAGGGTTTACTAGAGGCCACCCCGTCCTGGCTCTTGCCCTCACCCCCTCCCTCCTTCCCCATGGACAAGCCTCCAAAGGAAAACTAGAAAAAGGAGCAAAAAGTGCAAATATCCATATGGACCTCCCAAGTACCGGGCATCATGCTAAGTGCTTCAGAGAGATCCCCTCATCTGGTCTCCACATCACCTCGCAAGAAAGGGGCTCTCTCTTATCAGCACACCCCAGAAGAAGTGGGTTAGGAAAAGCAAGGTGATTTGCAGAACCAAGTTGCCAACCAAGGGTTTCCTGGCTTATACAACCATGTTCTTGTCCCTCAGAAACTTCTAGAATGATTCACCAGGCTGCTCCCTCCCATTTGGGAGCTGCTGGGGAATGATCTTGACTCATAAAGAAATAGAGGATTTCTTGATATTACAAAGGATGACCATTGCTAAGCAGATTAAAATCTTCTTTAAAAAGAAGCCCTGATCAGAGTTCAGTCTGCTAGACTGAGAATAGAGAGACCTTCCTGTCCCGTCCCCCCCTCTTTCTAGCTGTGACCTCTCACCTGGTGATTGGCAATGAACCATCTAATTCTCCTTGGACTTTGCACCCTGTGGATGGGTGGACAGCAAGAGATGGTGGGAAAGGCAGAGAAAGAGAGAAAGGAAATTATTCTAACATGTCGTACCTCCCTCTCATCTCATATGGATTTTCCCCCCTCAAAGGTCTGACCCAGCATAGCCTACTATATATAGCAAGAATCCCCATGAAAGCTCAAAAAGGCCTCTGTTTAAATCCAAGATCCTTGCCCTTGAACATGTTCCTTAATGTCCCTAACTCTCCCTCCCTTCAAAAAGTACCAAGCACAGCACCTTCATATATCGACAGTAGCCACATAATATTACTTCTAATTTCAGAAACCTTCAAGAGCTTTTGCCTCTCAAATTAAAACTCATGCTACCTTTTAGTCTCTCAAACAGTTAGATCTATTTCTCATAGTCATTTATTTGTTTCATATCCCAAATAGTTTTGGAGGATCTACCCCACATTTGGCCATGACAATGAATGCCAGAGCTGAGAGGACCTGGACAGAAATAAACAATTTAAGCAAGGTTTGAAGGCCTGAGACAGAGCTGGGCAGGTAGGGAGAAAGGAGCCCTGAGGCTGATGGGTCCCTGGCACAGACCGTGAGTAAAAGGTGGTATGACCGGAGGAGCAAGAAGACATTAGGCTAGAGGCTTGGCTCAGGTACAAAATTAAGGGGTGCCAAAAAGCTCAGTAATCGAGATAAAGAGTATTTTAATTAAAACGTTGGTTAAAATCACCATTCAGAAGCTCATGCTGAACAGAATAATATGGGTATTCTAGATAAGAACAAGATTAGTACAAATGACTCCTTTGCCCCAAGTTCTCTGTGACTCAGCATACATTCTTGTCTAAGAAATTAGTAAGGTTTTCCTTTTCAGGGTCTCCTTCTGCTTTGTGCCTCTTGGGTCATGGAATCAGTCCCTTTCCTGGGGCAGGGCGGGGGGGGGGGGGAGAAGTATAGGGCCTTCAGGACACAGTATTTGTGACATCATTGCTCCAGTGACCTGCCTGGTTCCCTGTACATTGGCCACCTTTTTGCCTACACTTACTACCCATGAATGCACTGGCCTTCATCCTCAACACCCATGCGTGGCCAGCAGCCCTTCACCTGAGCTGAGCCATAGACGTTTTAGGAAAATAAGAGCCACAGGGACTTCCAAGGCGTTCATCCTATAGGCCAGGAAGCACCTCCTCTGTTCCAGATCCGAAATAAACTAGAGGATGCCACAAGGAACAGGAAGCCCGTGGAAACTAGGCCGTTGACAAGAAAAGGGATCCCAGATTAAAAGGTGTCCTCAGCGGATCTGGACTGAGGAGCAGTGGCTGATGGCAGAGAGATGTTCTTCAACCCACACGGGAGTGGTAGGAATCCAGCTGCATAACCTAGAAGCTGTGAGATCTGGGGTGGTTTATATAACCACGTCAAGCCTCCGTGTTCTTTATTATAGAGTTTAATGAATTCTACCTACCTTAGAGGGCTCAATGTAAGTCAGAAATTTACTGTTAACAACTGTTGGGATTTTTTGAAAATCTTTTTATAAATACATTTATTTGTGTGTGTGTGTGTGTGTGTGTGTGTGTGTGTGTGTGTGTGTGAGGACCTCTTGTTGCTGCTAACAAACTCCAGACACATTTACCACTTTCTGCATCTGACTTTATGTGAGTAATGGGAAAATGAACCCAAGCCCTCAGGCTTTGCAAGCGAGCACCTTTAACTGCTGAGCCATCTCCCCAGCCCCTTTTAATTTTTAAAATTTATTTATTTGTGCACATATGTGTGTGAGAGAAAGAGAGAGAGAGAACACATGCAATGCGCATGCACCAGGGTCTCATTGCTACTATAAATGAATGCCTGTCCAGCCTGTCCCCATGGGTGGCTGGGGAATTAAATTAGGGGTGGCAGGTTTTGCAAGCAAGCATCTATAATTCTCTACTCCCAGGAATTTTTTAGTACAAAAATCTCACTACATAGCCCAGGCTGGCCTCCAATTATCAGTCCTCCTACCTCACTCTCCTAAGTGCTAGGATTTATACACACGCACACACACACACACACACCTGGCTTGTCAAAAAATTTTAAGGGAGTCCCAAAGTACCTTCTACTTCTCTCCTGATCAATAGCTCTTTCTGTCACCAAATGTCAACAAGAGTTGGTGAGAGAATGACAGGCTTCTCTGGGCTCCTGGCTTGGAGCAGAAGCAACAGCAGCTGTGAGGAAGCCCCGTCGGTCAGGACGCCGGAGAGTGATGGAGAAGCTGCCAGCACCACTCAACAGGGTTTGTGAATAAACTGTCACATCTCAGCTCTCAGCAGCTCGTGGCTGTGACAGACAGGTTCACGTGTGTGCAACACTCATCCCTGCCACCCCCGACTGGAACCGCTTCTGGTGAAAATCTCAGGCTGTTGGGAAGAGCAGCCTTTAAATGGAGGGCAGAAGGTGTGAGAATAGCTCTGCTGGGTGGGGAGGAGTGAGACTGTCACATCGTCCACAGATTGTTCCTGGGTGGTCCCGTTTCTGGACTCATAGCCCAAACCACCCGCTCATCCATCTTCTCAGGCCCATGTGAGCCAGAGAGAGGAGGTCTGGGGACCCTTTCTGTGATGTCTTAGGGAGGGACCAGAAATGAAGTTGAAAAGAACAGTGGAACCTCCAGTTGGTACTCAAAGGACAGCTGGCCCCATCATATTTCAAGGTCCATTTTAACAGAAATCTCTCTTAGCTCAAATATAGCCATATATACAAATTCAAATGTATTGTCCTACCCTCAAAAGGAAAAGAGCCTCTTCTGTGCTTTGCTATCAGAGATAATGTTGAAAATTTGGTCATACATAGAGGAGGATATTTAGCATCCCTGGCCCTCATCCCTATCTCTCTCTCTCTCTCTCTCTCTCTCTCTCTCTCTCTCTCTCTCTCTCTCTCTCTCTCTCTCTCTCTCTCACACACACACACACACACACACACACACACACACACACGGGACGAAAACTGAACAGGCCACACACATTTCTGAATGTCTTTGGGGGTACCTCTTCCCCTGAGAACTTAGCTCATGAAGCATTGTCACAGCAGGTGAGTGACTACTGACAGTGAGATGACATCCCTGAGCCTCACTATGGACAGAATCCTTTGAAAAAGCCACCATGACATAGCCAGACCATAGCTGACATGCCCAGATCCTCCATGTATTGCCAGGAGTAAGCCACTTGGCTGCTTCGGGCCTCACTCTCTCCCTCTGCAAAATGGGGGTGATAATTCTCACCTATTCCATGAGGCGCTTGCGAGGACCAAGGAAGGCCTAGCAAACAGAGAGCTCCCTGATCATGGTGCTCCCTGTGTGTGCAGACACTGTTAATCCCAGCCTTTTGGAGACTTACCATGGAAACCCCATGGGAAAAGCAAAGAGCAGAAAGTGGTAAATGTGTCTGGAGTTTGTTAGCAGCAACAAGAGGTCCTGGCACACACACACACACACACACACACACACACACACACACACACACACATGTATTTATAAAAAGATTTTTTTTAATCCTGACAGTTATTAACAGTAAATTTCTGACTTACATAGAGCCCTCTAAGGTAGGTAGAATTCATTAAACTTTATAATAAAGAACACGGAGGCTTGACACCTGCTTCTAGTCACATCCCCTGCACACGCAGCCCCGTGGTGACAGTGCCTGTCCTCTGCTCCCACTGAGACGTCTACTTGGGTTTTCATTACCTAGTAGCTGTCAAGGTGATTGACCAGCTGCAGCCTGAAGAGAAGGATCCACCGGGGCCTCCTGGAGGCCCACAGCTGAGAGAAAAATCACCGGTCGAATCCCACACTTTATCCCTCTTATCCAAGTGGTGCGCATGGCTGAAATATATCAGGAGAAAAGTTATGAAAAGATGTCTCACCCAACATCACACCTGTACCAGGTCCAGAAGTCACCATCTTAACAATGTCCATGTTACTTTCGGTCTTGATCGTTGGGGGACTATGGTGTTTAATCTTCGTTGTCAACTTGAGGGAGTTTGGGGTCACCTAGGAGATTCTGGGTGTATGTGTGAGGGGATTGCCAGGGAGGTTTACCTGAGAAGGGAAGATCCACCCAGAATGTGAGAGGCACCATCCCATGGGCTGGGTGAGTAAAAAGAAAAGAAAAAGTGCTAGTATTCACCTTGCCTGACTGCAGAGATAATACCATCAGCCACCTGGTGTATGTGTTCCCAAGCCCTCCCCTACCATGATGGCCTGTAATCCCTCATAAATAAAACCCATCCTCCTGATGTAGCTTTTGTTGGCTGTTTTGTCACAGCAGTGAGAACTTATATTTTCAGAATAAATAGAGCCAAACAATTCATTCCAACTTCACTGCAAATGACTGTTTGTCTGAGGTCTAGGTCATTTTATGTGAGATTGAGGGGTTTATTTATCTCTCTCTTTATTCATTTCTTTATGCTGAAAGGAAAGTCCTTCTAATGTTCAACTATGCCCAAAGAACCAGGAGGAAGGGCTTTCGTACACTTAAGATCTGTTTTGCAGAATAAAGTCTCCCATTCTCCCACTAACCCCCACAGTTCCACTCCACCTTGGTAATTGTACCTAGTTTGGGATAAAACTTATAGCTCAAAGAAAAAATTCATAGAATGGGATTGCTGGCTCCTCAAAATATCCAAAGGATTCCACGTGGGCAAATCTAATATAGTAAACTCAAGATTGTATTTCTTTATAAACCTAGCTGGACTTAAGAGAGATGGAGAAGGATCCTGGGCTTCAAATATTCTTTCTCCACTTCAGAGACAAAAAAAAACAAATACACAAAGCAGATCTAAAACTCGGCCTCGAGCCCAGCAGACCCAGATGAAGGAAATACCAAACAACAAAAGAAATCCAAATGAAGCCTTCCTCTTCATCCACACTGGAGGCCTGGGAAAACCAAATCAGGAGTAAGATTGTTAAGGATCCTCTGAGGTCTGCTGTTCTCTCCTGTGGTGAGCTAAATCTTGAATTCACCCACTGACCTGGTACAGTGCCCTGTGCCTGGCTTTGTTTTGTTTTGTTTTGTTTGTTTGGTTGATGGACCCAAGCTAACTGCAGGGGACAGGGGGTGGGGGATGAAGAAGGTCTGGAGCATGAGGCTAATGATGGCCACAGAAGCAAGGAAATCTGCCTCTCTATGGCTCACTTCTCTTTAACCCAGTCAATCTTCTAGAACATTCCAGGAGCTTATGCTAACAGAACCCTGTGATGTAAGTAGTTCCAAGTCTTCTCAGGGCAGTTGTGGCTTGACTTGTCATGGGCAGTCCACCTCAAGTTCTGACTCTGAGCAGCAGAGACAGTTGTTAACTTACGCCTCCCGAGGCTCTCACACCAGCTTTGCTTTCATTGTGACACAAAACCAACCAATCCTTCCAGGTCTAATCTAAAGCTATGACTATCGTAATTTTTGTGCCTTAAAGAAACTCATGGTCTGGTATACACTAAGCTTTTATAAATGTTGGTGTATTAGGGCTGTCTAGAGGAACAGGACCAATAGAATTAATTATAATAAAAAGGGGGTTTACTGGATTAGTTCACAGCAGTCCCACAATAGCAGTCTGCAGGCTTGAGAGTCAAGGAACCAGTAGCTGTTCAGTCCACAAGGCTGGAGGCCTCAGCAGTCCCAATCCAGCACTGAAAGCCTGAAGGCTTCCTGGAGAGCCACTGGTCTTCAGTCCAGGCTGGAAGGCTAAGGAAACTTGTTTCCAAGGCCGATGAAGGATAGTTGAGCATGATGGACACACGTCCAAGTCACGACAAGCACTAGCAGCCAGGCGAGAGGAAGGAAGAGAGAGAGATTTCCTTCCCCTCCAGCTTCCTTATATCCTGCTCCCTACTGAGAAGGCCACCCAGTCTGGGGGAAGGGCTCACTCTGGAGGGACCTCCTCCTTTAGTTAATCCTTCCTGTAAGCAATCTCAGAGACCCACCAAAGATTACTGTGGATCACTGAATAGGTCAAGCTGACAACAAAACTTAACCATCACAGTTGACTATTATGATTGTCACGGACTTGAAAATGAGCCAGAGGAGAGGCAGATGAGATACCTCCTCTAAACCCTTTCTGTATAACTTAGAGCTGAAGCACTTCAAGTAAATGTTTAAATATCTGCTTCCATTCTGTATGCATCATCATATCTGACAGAGCTGGGACTCTGCTGGGCAGTTGCCCAGGATGCTTTCTGCTTATAAACCAGCCCAGGCACTACAGTGACACGAAGCATATAGCTAGCGAGTCTCATTTCTACAGAAATAGTCTTGCAAAAGCCAGCACTGCTTAGCCAAGAGCTGCCCGGTGTCTAATAGAAACACTTTGAGAAGGCATATATACTAGTTGTATTTCACATTGCTTTAACCAAATAGCTGAGAAAGGCAACTTAAAGAACGATTAATTTTGCTCATCGTTTCAGAGGGTTTAGCTGCTAATTTCTAGGCCTCATGCACTTGGGTAAAACATGATGTCATTCACATTTGGAGGAAGAGTGTATTAACCTATGGCGAATAGGAAGCCAAGAGAGAAGCTACAGACCCCAAGGTCAGGAGGCCCCCATCCCCTAAAGGTTCCAGCACCTGCCAAAATAGCACCATAAGCTGGAGGCTAACCTTGCAATACTTGAGCTTTTGAGGAGGGATGAATATTTTTTTCTTTGTCTTTCTTTCTTTTTTTTTTTTTCTTTTTGAGTTAAGGTCTCACTCTAGCCCAGGCTGAACTCACAGCGATCCTCCTACCTCTGCCTCCCGAGTGCTGAGACTAAAAGGAGTATGCCGTCACACTGGCTGGAAGAGTGATTTTCTATCCAAACCAAAACAGCATGTTTGTGTAGATAAGCTCAGGTGTGTTGACAGAGAAATTGAATCATGGATTATTCATATTAGATTCACTTGTGTGGAATTCCCTGCACATTGTTAGGAAGTTGGAGAAACCATTCTGTGCATTTTGTCTTTAAGTCATAAGTTCTATTTACTCAAAAGTGGCTACACCAGTTGAGGATGGTGGAGTGGGCTAGGGCTCAGGAGAAGTGGGGATACTGTGTGTCTTAGAGAGAGAACAGGAGGATTATGTCCTAGGCTGTCCTCCAGGAAGGAGCCTCCTGTTAATTATCCATCCAAGGTGCTTGGGTTACACATTAGACACATGGTACCTACATATGCTGGCAACCTCTAGACAGACAGAGTGACAGCTTTCAGGGCAGCTGAAACCACCACCAAGGACTGAAGGAGGAACTCAAATCTGTAAAAAAGAAATTCTGTCTCCCCCTTCCCACTGGTGTGGACCATCTAGTCACTTACCAGACTCTGTCACAGAGGCAGGCACAGAAACATGTTCTGTGCCCATTTCCTGCCTCCATCCCCCACAAGTGGGATCCACTGGGTGCAGCAATATTATCACTGGCCTGTCACATTATCCAGCTTCTTGGTTGATTTTATTCATGAATCTGAGTTGGTAGTGTCACTGTACTATTTGGGATAAAGAAATGTTCTTCATTCACCATGCAAATTTAATGCAAGAAATACTTCCCCGCTCAAGTCTACCAGCCTTCAGTCAGTCAGTGAGGCAGGAAAGTGCCTGAAATAGCTGAAGATGGTTATCTAATACCAGTCGTTTCCTTCCCTAAATCAAATTCAGAAAACTAGAGCTGGAGAAATGGCCCAGGAGCGAAGGCACTTGCCTGAAAAGCCTAAGGACCTGGTTTGGTTCCCAAGTACCTACAGAAAGTGGGATGCACAAGGTGGTCCAGGCATCTGGCGTTTGTTTGCAGTGGCTAGAGGCCTTGAGGTGACCATTCTCTCTCCCTTTGCAAATAACGAAAAAATAATAAACAGTTAAAATTCCAAGAACTAAAGAGCTGACAGGAATTTGTTGAACCCTAAAACCTAAGATCACGGCTGTCAAACCCACCTGAGAGCATAGGATGCAGTCGGTTCCCTTTCCTAGACCAGAGGAGAACCTGGCCCCAGGTGAGTCTTCAGTCTATGTCCCATCATCTAAATGAAGTAGAGTGATGTCAGCCCACACAACACCCACTGGGTTGAAGGGAAAAGTCTGGAGCAGCTCTAGACATAAAGAAAAGAGTCCCTTGAGAAGCAAGGCCAGGAAAAGTAACGAGTAAAGAAAGGCCCCTGTTATTGTCCAGTTGTTGTTCAGGAGGAAATTGTGAGTGTTTCAATAAGAGCAATAGCTCGTTGACCATCCAGAACTCGAGGGAGTAGATTTCATGGTCCCATCAAAAAATATCCAAAGGAGAGGAAGCAAAGCAAGTGTCTTCAAACAGGTAAGGGCAGAGACTGAAATTATAGAGGCGAGTAGTCAGAAGTGTGTTTTGGCAATGCAGAAAGAGGATCAGAGGCTACCCAGAATGTTCCAGAGAATCAGATCCAACAGAAGGGAGTACTTCCAAATCATAGCACCTGTGTGAACTGGCTAGTGTTGTTTTGTAGTTCTGATCACTTTATATTTGGTCCCTGGTAGCCACAGGGACTTGGTTCTGGGACCCCTTTGGGTAACACAGTCTGCAGAGAATCCGGGTCTTATATAAAATGACGAAGCATTTTCATATGACCTGTGTAAATCCTCCCACATACTTTAAAAAAACTATCTCAGGATGATATAATTGATAATATATCAGAAATGTTGGACTGGAAAGATGGCTCAGCAGTTAAAAGTGTTTGCCTGCAAAGCCCGACTACCTGGGTCCATTTCCCCAATCCCACATAAAACCAGATGCATAAAACCAGCCCTGGGACACCCATTCTCTCTCTCTCTCTCTCTCTCTCTCTCTCTCTCTCTCTCTCTCTCTCTCTCTCCTAAGTAAATAAATTTTAAAATGTTATCTAGGACAAATATGAACAAAGTACAAAATTATATATATATGAAAATGTCAAAATGAAACATTCTTTTGTACAGCAACTAAAAAATTAATTAAAAAGAAGAAAAAATGGGCTGGAGAGATTGTTCAAGTGGCAAAATGACTGTGTCACAAGCATAGGGATGTCAGTTTGATCACAGCACCCACGTAAAAATGCTGGGTGTGGTAGCAGGGACCTTTAATTAGACAGGAGGCTCCCTGAGACCAAGGCCAGCCAGTCTAGCACAACTGATGGGCTCTAGGCCAATGAAGAGTCTGTGACAGAAAAAGTGATGGCATTCCTGAGGATAACCGATGAAGTTGTCCACATGTGCACATGTGCACACTATACACACAGAAACATGCGCACACGAATAAAGAGGAAGAATGAAGCTGGGCGTGGGGGCGCACGCCTTTAATCCCAGCACTCGGGAGGCAGAGGTAGGAGGATGGCCATGAGTTTGAGGCCAGACTGAGACTCCAGTGAATTCCAGGTCAGCCTGGGCTAGAGTGAGACCCTACCGGAAAAACCAAAATAAATAAATAAATAATAAATAAATAAAAATATAAGGTACTAAATAAGAAGGGACAATAGCTGATAAATGAGGGAAAGAGCAAAATAAACCGTCAAGTGATGTAACAATAAAAAAATACAATAACCATGAAAAAGAAAGAAAGAAAGAAAGAAAGAAAGAGGAGATAAAATACAAAATAGCAGGAATAATTCTAACTGGAATTGTACGATTCTAAATAAGTTGAACTCACCAGTCAGGCTGAGTTTTTTAACCTAGTATTGTGATATTTATAAACCACAATTTTTTAAAAATTCATAAAGAAATGTTAAAAGAATCACAAAAAAATCTGAACCAAAAATAACCCAACATAATTATCATACAAAGTTATTTAACATGTAAAACATCATAGTAACAAGCTAGAGAAAAGACACTGATAAAACTCTAAACAGCAAGAAGATAAAGAGATACAGGGAGGGCTGGAGAGACGCATCTGCTCAGTGGTTCAGGGAGCTTTTAAAGCTTGGCAGCTCAGGTTCAACTCCCCAGAATCCATAAAGCAAGATGTACAAAATGGCTCATACATCTGGAGTTTGTTTGCAGTGGCAGGAGGCCCTGGTGCACCCATTCTCATTCTCTCTCTCTCTCTCTCTCTCTCTCTCTCTCTCTCTCTCTCATAAAAACTAAAAAAAAAATTTAGAGATACAGTTAGTATATTTGTGCATGCAAACTGGTCTCTGAACAGAAAATAAGAGGTCTGCAGAAAATTCCATTCGGTTTATATTTGAGATTTTAATAAACCCCTTGTATAAACTGATATAGTAAATAGAAAAAAGTAGAAAATAAACAATCATAATATAATTGGTAAATTTAGTCATTAAATATACAAAGTTCTGTATTATATGACAGGAAATATTCTTTGAAAAGGATCATTATATCTTCACCAAAATCCATCATGTCCAACTTCACAAAGGAGCCTCAATAAATGTCTTTGAAAAATCACACACTGTGAATGATACGAACAATTTGTAAGCCAGCAAAATGAAATAAGACAGAAGAAATGGGCAAAGTCCTTGAAATACACAAATTACTTAACCTGAGTCAAAAGACAAGAGAAAATCTCAAAAGACCCATAACAAGAAGTTGAATCAACAAAGGAGCTCTTGGATTAGAAGGCCTATTAGTAAACTCTAGCAAACATTTAAAAAAGAAATAGTAACTTTGTTTTTCAAATTCTTACCAAAAAGAAAGAAAAAATGCTTTTAACTTACCCAATGAGGCAAACGTCATTAACACAAAGTCAGACAAAGATACAAGAAAAACCACAGACCACTGCTCCTTTATAAACACAGAGGCCAAATTCCTCAATACATATCAGCCTACTGAATTCAATAGCACACCCAAAGGACTACACAATGGCCAAAGGAATCCATACCAGGGATGGAAGAACGATTCAACATAGAATATTAATCAATGCAAACACCCCTGGAGGAATGGCTCAGTGGCTAAGGTGCTTGTATGCAAAGCCTAAGGACCCATGTTCAATTCCCCAGTACCCACGTAAAGCCAGATTCACAAGGAAGCATATGCATCTGGAGTTCGTTTGCAGTGGCTCTCTTTTACTCTCTCTCATAAATAAATAACAATTAAAAACATTTTTAAGAATAAAAGAAGGAAAGCGACAGTTATCTCAATTGATGCAGGAAAAAGTATTTGACAAAATTTAATATCCTTTCATGATAAAAAAAAATAATAAACACTCAAAGCATTCAGAATTGAAGAGAATATCTTTCCCGTTTGGAAGGCCCTATTTAATAATCCAGTAGATAACATCATACTTGAGGTCACAGACCAAAATTGTTTTCCCTATGCATTAAAGAATAAGACAGGGAGGCAATGGGGAATTGGGGATAACAACTCATGGTTGGCCCACTAAACAATGTAACTCATTATGGACAATAAAGAAAAAAAAAGAATAAGACAAATATTTGATGACTTCTCATTTTGTCACTTTCTCCATTTCTAATCAACATAGTACTGAAAGTTCTAGCCAAAGCACTTGGGCAGCAATTCTAAAGAACACTCTTTCCCCTAAATATTAAAGTTCATGGTTCAGTAAAGTAGCAGGAGAGAAATCAACAGAAGAAATCAGCTATGTTTGTCCACATTTGTAATGAGCCACCAGAAAGGAGATGAAGAAAACGATCCTATCTGCAATAGCACAAAACACATACGAATAAACTTAACTGAAGAGACACACAGTGCACTTATACACAAGACTCATACCCAAAACATTGCCAAAGAAAATTAACAGTCTAAAAACTTAAGGCTTCTGCGGGTCCCAACTTGTCTGTGGTTTGGCACCTGTTACCCAAGTTCTAAAGCTTCGACATTCTCAGTCCACCTACTGTGAGATCCCAGGCAGAGACAGAGACCAACACCTAAGGCTGACCTCTGACCTCCACTCAAATGCCATAGCATACACACACCCATGCCCACAGACACAAGCATGCACCCCCAGACACACAAAGATAAAAGGGAAAAAAAAATCAAAGTTCGGATAAAGTTACATAGACATTCCCCAAAAGGATGATAGACAAATAGCCAATGAACACATGGAAAGGTTCCCAGCGCTACTAATCACTAAGGAAATGTAAATAATAACTACAATGAATACTGGTTTCACCAACTGGGATGGTTATAAGTGAGGGGAAACAGGAAATTAGCTTTGTCAATGATATGGAATCTCCTAGACTGCAGAGAGAAAAATCAAACTGTGAAAATACTCTGTTCCTAAAATACTTAATTATGGAATTCTTGTGTGACTTTGTCAACCCATTCTATATATGGCCCTAAAACTGAAAACAGGGATCCAAGTCTCTTACTCTCTCGTAATAAACAAATAAATAAATAATATTAAAATCAAAGGGGAAGGAAAACCAATGATCTCAATTGTTACTATTATTAACAGTATCACCACTGACAATAACAAAAGACTAAAACAACTCAGGTATCCATCAGCAGGTGAGGGGTTGAGGAAGTGAATGAATGAACGCATCCAATGAAACAGAATACCTCCATAAGATATGAAGCTGCAATACAAGGCTGCAACATAATGGACCTTTAAAACATTATACCACACGAGGGCTGGAGAGATGGCTCAGCGGTTAAGGCACTTGCCTCCAGTGCCTAAGGCCCCAGGTTCAATCCCCCAGTACCCACATATGCCAGACCCACAAGGTGGTGGCCCTGGTGTTCTCTCTCTCTCTCTCTCTCTCTCTCTCTCTCTCTCTTTCTCTCTCTCTCTTTCTCTGCTTGAAAATAAATAAATAAAACATTATCCCATATGAAATAAGTCAGATAGAAAAGGACAAATATTACACAACCCTCCTTGCATGGAGGCAAGTACAGATGCACACAGGCAAAACGTAGATTGGAGATTACCTGGGGCTAAGAAAAGGAGGAGGGGAAGGGCTAGTGATTGTGGAATAGAGAGAGTCTTAACTTGAGGTCATAAGAAGTTTTGCTGATGGCTGTGTCATATTATAAATGTAGATAAAGTCACTAAATATGTGCCACTTTCCAGTGGCTAAAACTCAAGTTTTAGCCAGGCGTGGTGGAGCACCCCTTTAATCCCAGCACTTGGGAGGCAGAGGTAGGAGGATCACTGAGCGTTCAAGGCCAGCCTGAGATGACAGAGTGAATTCCAGCTCAGCCTGGGCTAGAGTGAGACCCTACCTCAAAGAAACAAAACAAAACAAAATGCAAGTTTTATGTGATAACTTACATTTTTAACATATACAAATATCCAGGCAAATGAGGACCAATGAGTTCTCACAAACCCTACAGGAAAGAAGAAGAAGAAGAAACTGGACTAGAGGAAATGTAATAATGGTATTTTCAGGCATTGCATTCAAAATAACTCTACTTAATAAGGTTCAAATTGTCAAAAAAGAAAGCCCGAGAAAGGTTGGTCAAGAGCTGAAAAACCTGCTACGTTTTTCTTAAAGGAGCAAAACTTCTAGAAAAGCTTGTCATCACTAGAATTCTGTCTTGGGAATTTAGAGACTAGAGGGTATTACATTAAATACCCAACTGAAGGGTGGGGGAAAGACAGGGAATATGGAAAAGTTTGACAAAGGATGGACCTGTGGGAAAATGGTCCCCAGGACAGAGGAGTCGTGGGGAGACCTCCACAATGACAGAAAGCCTGGAGCCAGCAACCCAAGACTCCTCACAAGCACCAAGCAGGGAAATCTCGAAGCAAACCCCTCCTGTACGTAAGAAGAGCTGGAAGAAACCCAGTCCCTGGGTTCCAGTTAGGGAAGGTGGCAAGCGGGTTCCTCCCTTGGCACCGAGTATCCTGGGATGGATGGCCCTTTGTTGTCAGATGAGAAAGACACTCAGGACTGTGGGAGTCAGTTGCCAAAACGTGAGGTTCAAGGTCACCATGAGCTCAGAGTTCACCCTAAATCGCTGTCTGGCTGTCCTCTCCCTTGGTCCTGCCTGCTCCTGGGTGTCAGCTACTTGGAGCTCAGTTCCCACCACTTGTCCAGAGTGGGTGGAGGAACAGGAAAGATGGTTGCTGTCCCCACAGCTAGTGCAAAGCAAGAAGCATGAATGCTCTCAGAACCATGCTGGAAACTTCTTCAGGATTTGTTTCAAAGCCATAATGCAGGGATGCAATGAAGACTAGCCAGCAGAGAGGAGTCAGCAGCCTTCTGTGCCCTGGCCCTCTGGCCTTCCTCCTCCTCCTCAGAAGTTCAAGGTCAGCTGGATGCTCAAGCCAAGCATCTATATAATTTATTCATTTTCAAGCAGAAAATGAGAGAGAGCACGCACCAGGGCTACCACTTTGTGGGTCTGACTTATGTGGGCACTGGGGAATTGAACCGAGGGCCTTAGGCACTGGAGGCAAGTGCCTTAACCACTGAGCAATCTCTCCAGCTCAAGCCAAGCTTTATCTAAACCTTTTATGGTCAACCTCCATACATGTACACAACATACCATGATTCAAGTTGTCTGAAACATACAAAAGCCACAAAAAAGTTGGGGGTGGGAGGAGGCTCGGAGAGGTACATTCCTTAACATGAAAACAAATAAGAAAAGGCTCCCTTGGAAACTAAACTGAAGAGCAATCCTTCTCTCAAACTATTTAACACTTCCAGAATTATAAAATTTTCCCATCATAAATGTGTAACCGATAAAATAAAAGGAATTATTTTCCCACTGTGTTAACATAGGCCTCTTAAAAATCATCCTAATTTCTTCCAGGAGGGTTTTTTTTTTTGGGGGGGGGGGTTGAGGTAGGTTCTTGCTCTAGCCCAGGCTGACCTGGAATTCACTATGTAGTCTCAAGGTGGCCTTGATCCTACCTCTGCTTCCCAAGTGCTGGGGTTAAAGGTGTGGCCTTTTTCCAAGAGGCTTTTAAGGGTGGATTTCATGGTTCATCTTGGGTTAGAATTAATGGTCCAATGCTCCTTCCCTTTCTCATGTCTTTAGATAGCTTACAGTTGGTACCCTGTTCAGAGGTTCCATGCTCCAAAGGCCTCTAATCATTCATGGGGAATATGAAATGTTTATTGCTAAGAGCAAAGATTGACCCCAAGACCCAACCCAGATCTGCAGATCTAGTCTGACACCACCCAGGGGTCACCACTCAGAGCCTTTGTCCCTTAGCCTATTAGAACCTCGGATCCAGTCCAGTGCCTGAAGGCTCCCAGTCATAGACACCCTGGTAAAACTATGACTAGTAGATGTCCTCAAACTACCTTCTGCCTCCTGTCCATCCCTGGAGCCATCTTAGGGATTTACCTTTTAGAAACCTACAAAGTACCTTGGACCAGGAGTTTAGAGCATTATTCCGCTTAACTGACAGGAAAACTAACAGCTTGGAGTTTAAGGCCCAAACTAATGGCAGTATCTGGCTTAAATAAGCCCTTTGGTTTCTGAATCTCATCTCCTGTCCCTTCCGACTCCCTGGCTGCACAAGATGAGGTCAGTGGCCCCTAGAAAAGAGGTGTGTGATCCAACCAGAGTACATTGTGTTTTTACTGATTACCCAGTTTAGCTTTCAAAAACCTACTGCTAACAGCATGGCTGTCTCTCTCCACACCTCCTCCTTTTCCCTGGGCCAGTAATAACCTGTTTTGGATTAGTTTTAACAATTTATTCTGGACATTTTCCAAACTATCCTCAGCTATAGACTAGGGGAAGAGATGTAGCCTGTACCTGTCCAGCACGGTGCCACAGTGACAAGGAGGAGCCTTGCCCAGCGAGCCCTGCAGCCAGTTCTCCAGAGCAGGTACCCTGGAACAGAAGTTACGGTTACTTATTAAAGTCATTACATTCTATTATAGGAGTTAAGTCATATTTTGAAATAGATTCAAATGCTTGGAGGCTTTCTATACTTGGTTGCTGGGTTGACTTGTTGTTTGGGTCTTTTCAAAATATTTTATTGATTTATTTGAGAGAGTGAGAGAGGGAAAGAGACAGAGAAAGAGGGAATGAGCAGGCCAGGGCCTCCAGCCAGTGCAAAGAACTCAGACGCATGTGCCAACTTGCCCATATGGCTTTACGTGGGTACTGGAGAATTGAAATCAGGTCCTTCTGCTTTACAAAGTGCCTTAACCACTAAGCAATCTTGCCAGGTTTTTTTTTAAAGACAGAATTTCATGTAGCCCAAGCTAGCTTTGAGCTCTCAATGTAGTGAAGGCTGGCCCTGAACTCCTGATAGTCTTCCCTGAACCTTCCAAGAGCTGGGATGATAGGTGTGTGCTTTGTCTGTTGGCTCGACCCCCTTTTAAATGAACATCTTCCCAGTTGATGGAGGCATGTTGGAGAAAGGAAGAACAGGATGCTAACAAAAAGAAAAAAAAACAGAAAAAGAAAAGTTGAGCAAGTTCGACCTTTACCATCTATAATTGGACTGTCAAATCTAGGACTTGGTTGAGCACAAAGAGGGTTTTCTCGGTCCCTTCATCTACCTTTCTGTGACATTTCAGAAAGCAAGACAAGCTGGTTTTCCTGAAGAAAGTCTCTGGGCCAGGCAAATAGATAGCTATTCCGACACCCCTGGGTCTCTGACTGGTGTGTGGCAGGTCATGGATCAGAAGTCACTGTACTTCAATGAAAACAAGAGAGAGTGGTGAGTCGCTGCTGGGTTGGCACAGACGTTGGATGGGAGAGAAGAGGTCACGTGGGAAGCAGACAGCCATCACTACTGCTACCCACCATCCC
>PVHP010036599.1:0-17794 GCA_004024765.1 Zapus hudsonius | reverse complement strand
TTGCCTTTCTGACAACAGAAATCATTTTTACAGGTGCTCAGCAGGGCCCTCAGCAGAGGGCCTTGGTCCTCTTGGTCCTTCCATTCCCTGCAGGCAAAAGTGCTACACACCTTCACTGCACATCAGGGGAGCCTGTGGCCACTGCAACAATAAAAATATCTAAGTACACAAAGGATCCTTGCAGAGCATCTGCCGATGTAGAGATAACTGCCCAGGACCCCCGAGAGAAAGGCTGCATGGACCATCCAACTCAGCCCTCAAGAGTCTGTCTGTTCCCTTGCCTCTGGGTGGGAAGCATGAACCCCTTGACCCCTGCAGCCCCACACTACCAGTAACTTAGACACTTCTCAGACACCATATTGATAGCACAGCAGGACAAGAGAGCAAAGGTGTAATTGGGCTCGATTTGATTGAGTGTGACAACTTCACAGCCATGTGTCACAGAGAGACGTGGACTGGGGATAGTTTATGTTCAAGATCTCATTGCTGAGAGGACCTGACATCTTCTTCTCACAGCCATCCAGACAGGGCTGATATCAGCGGCAATGTGAGGAGAGATTCATGGGCGTGTCTGAGGGAGAGACCTTGTAAGGCCATCCATCGCCCCTGCCACGATGCCAGCATTGCCCTCAGAAATGCTCTTTCTCTGTGTTTCTGGCACATCCATTCAGCACTTTTCCTTAAAGCCCTTTGCTCAGCCATAAGCAAGAACGTACGCCTACAGTGCTTCCAAGCACTGCTCTCATCCATGTTTGGTTACTTCCCTGGTCCCACCACTTTGGCACTCACCTGCCGTGAACATCCCATTGTGTTGCCAAGGGTCAGCAATCTGATGAGCTCTTCTCCTCCCTATGGCCTGCTCACTATGGTGACAAGCTAAAAACTGTTCTGGAATTCATGTTTCAGTCTCAAGGAGAAGCACTATAGTTTGGCTTTGGAAACCCTCTGGCACATTCCTGGAAGCCTGGATAGGGACATTAGGGATTCTCTAATCATCTCATTTTACATAGGGTAGAACAGATGCAGAAAGAAGTGGTGAGTTCAGCAAGGCTTGGTGGCACACACTTTTAATCCCAGCACTATGGAGGCATAGGTAGGAGGACTACTGTGAGTTCAAGGCCACCCTGAGACTACACAGTGAGTTCTAAATCAGTCTGGGCTAGAGCGAAACCCTACCTCCAAGGAAAAAAAAGAGTTCAAGGTCAGCTGGGGAGCTAGAGGCAGAACCAGAAATCCTAGTCTCTTTACAGCCCAGCCATATCTTGTCTCCAAGCACAGAACTCTTCCCCAAACCTCACCTAGACACACTCTGACACCCCATGAAAAGGTTCAGGGATGCCAGTGTCCCTTCCATAGCCTGTGAGTTGTGATGGCCACACATGCTACTAGACCCACCATAAACTCTCAGCATGTTAAGCATTTTTGTACTAATTATTACAGTATGATTCATTTGCTTTTTGCTTAATGTCTTGCATTCCTTGAACTTCAAGGGCTACAAATGCAGTCAGTCTACTCTGAAGTCCTGTCCCCTGCACAGAGGGATAGCTCAACAACTGTTGGTTGCCTGAGTGAGTAAGAAAAGCCTATAGAAAGGTGACCCTGAGGCTCACATGCCTAGCCAGTATCCCATGAGACCATGAAGAAGCCACAGTGCCAAGGGACCCAGCACCTAGTCCTGTGTCCAATAATGTTGCAGTCAGCTTTCTCATTGCTGTGACAAAGAACCCAGCAAAAAGCAGCTTGTGGAGGAATGGGTTTATTTTGGCTTACAGACTCAAGAGAAAGCTCCATGATGGCAGGGAAAACAGTAGCATGAGCACAGGGCGGTCATGGCTCCTGGCCAACATCAGGTAGACAACAGCAGCAGAGAGTGTGCCAAACACTGGCAAGGGGTAGCTGGCATAACACCCATAAGCCCACCCCCAACAAAGTTCCAATTTCAAAATTGCCATCAACTGTCTCCATCACTGAGGAACACCCTGGCTTTTCCTTTTCTACCAAACTTTGGACACAAAAATGAGTCTGATCACCATGGGGCAGATCAGGAGGTCAGGTGAGTCTGTGTTGCTGGAAAAGTTTCAGGAGCATAGACCCTTCCTCCCCCTCACCTCCACCACCACCTGTCACAGCTGTAGTCCCAGGCTTTGGTCCTTGACACACTGTCACTCACCTTCCCATGAGTCCCCTGCTTCTGAGCAACTCAGCCTCATCACTATCACCTCAAAAAATGCTATGCTGATGGTTGCCACCAAGCAAGCTCCACAGACACCTGGCTCCTAATGGCGGGCACCAGCTGCCAAAGGGCTGACGAAGCAGGAAGGCTATCAAGGAACCAGAAGCCCAAAGTCTGCAAGCAGAACACAGAATTGTCAAGTGCTCAAGCCATACCCCAGCCTAGGACTCCAGCTGGGAAGTGACACATGTCACCAGAAGAATCCCCTCCAACTTGGAAATAAGATCTCAGTTCCTTTTCATTCTCACTTTTCAAAAGGAATGAGTGAGAGAGACACCACTGCCCATGTGGTAAACTGCCAAAAGGAGGTGTGTGTGTGTGTGTGTGTGTGTGTGTGTGTGTGCACATGCACCACTGCCCATGGTAACTGCCAAAAGCTGCGTGTGTGTGCACGCATTCGCGTGTCTGTGTGCACATGCAAAGCTGTGAATTTTTCTTACTCTAACCCTAGCACTGGTGCCATGAACAGAAACAAGAAGGCCCCACCTTCTGAGAGGAGGGCATGGGTAAAGCCCTGCAAGGGGCCGCTTTGAGACTATGTCTAGTTCATTTTGGAAAAGGAGCCAGAGCACTGCGTCCCAGACTAGGAGTCTCGGGGTACCCTGAGCCCTAAATGTCCTTACCTTTACCCCCTGTCCCCACAGGAGTCCATGTGGTGGTGATTTATGTGACTGTGGCAATTGACACAATGCTTATGTAAACAAGATCTACTACACATCCTGAATCTCTACAATATACTTGTCAATGATATCTCAATAAAGCAGGGGAAAATAAATTTTTATTTAAAAAAAAAAACTGCCCACCTGCCTCTGAGCACTTCTAAATTCACTGTTGACTTTGGCCCTTCCCAGCAGCAGCCAGGCTCAGATGTCGGCAGAGCTTGGCACAGGGAGGAAGGGGTAATGCAGTGGGGGGACCAGAGGGACTAGCCTCAGGACCTGATTCCCCACCAACTGCATGACTCCCTGAGGGACAGTGTCTAGGGTCTCAGCACCCTTCCTTCTCCCCTCTACCCTCAAGGCAAGTCCAAACTGCTCAAGTGACCCTGTCACTCAGGGAAAGGTCCTGCCATTTTTGCTGCATCTTGGTCTTTCCCCCTCCCTAATCGAGCTACACGTATGGGCATTGGAAACAGCCCCGGGAGCTAGGTGCTGCATTGGGAGCAGGGCAGCTGGGGAGGCGCCATGAGCTAGGGCAGTCAACAGCAAGGACCCTGTGCAGAAAGAGAGGTGAGTTTCCAGTCCTACACAGGTGCTGGTCTGAAAGCAGCTCTGCAGTCCTCCACAGCCCCCCTGCCTTGCCCTCCACTTGCTGTCCTTCCAGGATGAACTGACCCCATTCTCTCAGGGCTGGAACCACAAAAACCATCAGAGAGACATGAAACCTGCCTGGTCTTCCTTCGAGAACAGTAATTCTCTCCAAGCCTCAGAGATCATGAGATTAAATCTTAAATACAACAGGTATCCAATCCTTAACTCTGCATCCAGCTCTCAGCTTCACCAGGTAGGAGGACAGGAAGGGTATACAGGAAGAGGAAACGAGCACTCAGTGCAGCAGAAGGAATATGGCTAGACACAAGGAAGAACTTCCTCTCCACTTGAAGTTATCAGCATCATTAAAGACTGATTTTTCTTCTTGGAGATCTTATTTCCCAGCCCTTTTAGAGGGCTTGCTCAAGACAGAGCTTTAGGTCTCCTTGTAAGACAGGCCAAAGGAATCGCTTGTGGGCTCCTGAGAGGGCTGAGATCTGGGTGTCCTCCTCAGCTCTCCCAGAGCTATGTGCACAGAACTTACTCCAGAAACAGTCCTGTGACTCCAGCCTGGGGGTTAGGATGCTTCTCCACATCCCTAAGCAACAGACTGCCCAGCCCTTTCTCTGTGGTGGGCAACTGGGGGACAGATGCATTTGATCCTGGCTGGTGTTCTGCATACCATCCCCCAGCACGATAGCCTTGGGGACACTTACTTTATCTGTCTGAGACTCGATAACTGCCTTTGTAAATGCAGGTAAAATATCACGTGCTCTAAAGCTGAATTGGAGCCATGGCTGTTCCATGCTGTCAGTACACTTTAATTAGGTGATACTGCGATCCATCCATTTTACCTCCAAGACAAAATGAGAGACCCAACAGGAAAACATGTGGATCTGGGCTGAGAGCGCTGGCTGAGACCCTCCTCCACCCCAATGCACTGCTCCCAGGCCTGTCTCCTAGGAAGGTTTGCCTTCATGATTTTGGAGTCTGTAGATTACCAGGAGACATGAGACATCTCTCACCTTGCCTTTATTGATCTTGTCTTGTTGTTGTTGTTTTTTTGGGGGAGGGTGGTTAAGAAGGGGCTATATAGTCACAGGCTGGTCTCAAATTTACAATCTTCCTGCTTCAGCCTCTCAAATGCTGGGATTTGGGCTTTAAAACAAAAATTTAGGCTAGCTGGGTGTGGTGGCTCACACCTTCAATCTCAGCATTCGGGAGGCAGAGGTGAAAGGATCATTGTGAGTTCAAGGCCAACCTGAGACTACAGAGCCAGCCTCAGCTAGAGCAAGATTGAGACCCTACCTCCAAAAACCAAACAAGAAAAGAAAAAATTGGTGCACAGCTGTGGTGTATGTAGTGAGAGCCTTGGAGCACCCATATGCATACACATATGCAAATATAATTAATTAACCAATTAGTTAAAATCTTTTAAACCCCTTTTTCATAGAAGCTTAAGCAAATCCCAATATTAAGAACCCTAATATGCAAACCAGAGCCAAGCAAAACTGACCTGGAGAAAGCAAGAGCAAGGACGTTAAGGGGGACTGTCCTCCGAAACCTGTCTCCCCAGCTCAAGGAAAGCAGCTCTGGGATGAGCCTGGGCCCAGCGGCCAGATGAGAGTCATCTTGGCACCTGCTCTTTCCATGCAGGCCTCTCAGCAAGAGTGCCAGGTGACCTGGACATCTGAGACACAGAGAACACCTCCGAGGTTGCTGAGGTACCAAATCCTGAAAAGCCTGAAGCTTGGGGACACCAGGCAGTCCCTTCCTCACACAGCACCTTCCACTCGCCTTGCTCCCACCTTGGCTACCCTGAATATCCATCTGTTGAGGACCCTCCCTACCTCTACCTCTACCTCTAGAGTGCCTCTAGGTAACTACAGCCAGCTTTTAAAAAACTTTGTTAACAATTTCCACACATGTAGATATATATCATGATCAGAGTCCCTCCCATCACCTTCCCTTACCCCCTTCCAAATGTCCCCTCCACTGAATTCCTTCTTCTTTCCAACAAGTCCCTCTTCTATTTTAATGTCATCACTTTCCCCTCCTACCATGCAGGTCTTGTGTAGGTAGTGCAGGCCCCTGTGAGGCCACAAAGACCATGGCCACTTATATACACTCTTCCCTTTCTTTGGCCCTTAGAGTCTTTCTGTCAGCAATTCTGCAACTGGAAACACCGTGAATCTTGGAGGGTGTGACAGATGGTAGTGACATTTTTTTTGTTTTTGTTTTTGTTTTTCGGTTTTTCGAGGTAGGGTCTCGCTCTAGCCCAGGCTGACCTGGAATTCACTCTGTAGTCTCAGGCTGGCCTTGAACTCACAGCAATCCTCCTACCTCTGCCTCCTGAGTGCTGGGATCAAAGGCATGCGCCACCACGCCCGGCGGTAGTGACATTTTTAAAATTTCATCTTTGATGGCATATTTCAGCATACAGCAGAAGTGCTTTGTACATACTTCTCATGTCATCATAGTAAATATTACAAAGATATCCACTCCAGGGTCCAGATAATCTTGACTGTTCACCAAAGACAATCTCAGGTGAAACTGGCACTTATTTCCTGTTATGTGCTTAGCAGTGTGTGAAGGAAAAGATTACGATGATCAGTGTAGTTGGGGGCATGTCATACATTGTGTATAGGCACAACAGAAAATAACTTCAGTGCTAGCATAAACGCTGTTTTGACCTTAGGGAGCTCTCTGAAAAAATCCTTTGGGACTTTCCTCACTGGGAGCATATTTTGGGAACAGCTGTCATAGGGCACCTTGTGTAACTTTCATGAGGGCCATGGTCTCGGTAGTACTATCTCTAGTCTCAGGAGGACCCTGAGGCTCAGGAAGTTTAAGTACCTCACCCAAGGACACACAGGTAGTCTTGGTTAAAGCTCCCTGACTCCCAGCTATATACATGTGACTTTGGACAGGCCCTTCAGAACATGCAATTGTGAGTCACAGTCCTGGGAGCACCAAGTACCTCCTCTTCCCATCCCCATGACCTCACCTCCCAGGGTCTTTGGGGCTCACCACCTACTCCAGGGGGACATCTCCCAGCCAGGCAGTGGTAAGGTCTTGGCTCCTTCTCCTTAGGCACTCTGCTTTCCCTCCTCCAGCAGGAGACTAGATGAATGGGATTCAGGCCTCCCTAGCAGTTGTCAATGGCAGGCTCAGACACTGCTCCTTCCCTGCCTCCCACCAGAGCAAGCACAGTTCCCAGCATCAAAGAGCTAATCCAATTTCGCGGCTGTGTTTCCCCCTTCGCCTCCTGCAATGCTGGGATTGATTTGGAACCAGGGCGGCCTTATTAAAGTGATGCTTTTTCTTCTCTCGGGAGAAACACTGGCAAAGAGAGCCCTTCCTCACTAATTAGCTCCACGCTTCCTGCTCACACAGGTCCTAGCCCCTGGCTGTCCTTGAGTTTTCTGGGGTTTACCTATACCTGATCTGGGCTCCAGTGATGAGGGTGGATTTCAATGTCAGTAGGTTCTCCTGCATCCTTCCTCCATGCCCAAGCTGTGGAACGGATGGTCCCCTCTCTGCCTTCAGGTCTCCTGCCATCGAGTCTTAGATCTTGACTGGGCCTGTGACTTTGGTTCAACTTTGGCACAAATGGATCCCTGGTTGACAAGAAAATGGAGAGGGAAACCAGCAGCCCAAAGATGATGGAGGTTAAAGGACTGTTTTAAAAATATTTTCTCCAAATATACACAGAAGATGAGCAGTGAGATCTTCAGAGACCTCAACCACCCTTCTTCAAATTCCCTCTTCAGGGGCCCTGCAGCTGCCTTGAAGGTGTGGGGCAGGCAGAGCAGAAGTAAGGTCACGTATCAGAATGGACTTCCTTTCCATAAACACATCCAAACTTTTCCCAGTCATTTCTCAAAACAGGAAGCACAAGCTCAGCCTATGGACCATTATCAGTTCAGACCAGAGTCAATGGCGAGGGTAGTCTGGAGGGCTGTGGAGTACTGAGCCTAGCTGACTTTGGCGAAGCTGTGTCTGCACTGGAGAGGAACAAAGAGGCTCAACCCTGAGGCCCCCCAAACCCATGTGTGTCCCTACCCAGTTTGACCTTGTCCTAGCATAATCTGCCTCGTTTCTAACTCTCCTCTCTGCTTCTGTGCAGGCTGCACCTCTTCCTAACTGCCCTCCCTCTTGGCCTCCATTCCCACACCTTAACCCTGCCACATACCCTGAGCAGAAGTATGTAGATGCCCTGGGTAGTATGGAGGACTTGAAGGTTCCCAAACAAAGAAATGACAAATGCCTCAGGTGACAGATGTGCCAACTGCCTTGACCTGGCGACACGTTGTACATATGCAATGAAATGTCCCACTTACCCCATAAATGTGTACAATTACTATGTGTTAATTAAAAATGATTTTGTAAAAAGCCCAGTGGTGGCTCACATCTGTTATCCTAACACTCTGGAGGCTGAGGTAGAAGGAAGGCCAGAAGTTGGAAGCCACCCTGGGCTACACAGTGAGTTCCATCCAGGTCAGCCTGTGCTACGGAGTGAAGCCCTGTCTCAAAACACCAACATATAAGTAAAAGTGGAAGCCCAGAGTGAACCTGAGTAGTTCTGCCTGAGCCACATCTTTGCATGTGCATGCGTGTACACGTGCATGTGTGCAGAAGTGAGTACACCGTGTGTACAGGTGCAGAGGCCTCCTCTCTCACTCTTCTGATTTGCTCTCTTGAGATGGAGTCTCATTGAGCTGGAGCTGCTATTTTGGGGGCCAGACCAGCTGACCAGTGCAGCACAGTGATTCTCCTATCTTTGTGCCCCTCAAGACTGGGGTTACAGATACACATGGCTATGCCCAGCTCTTTACATGGGTGCTGGGGCTCAAGCTCAGGTCCTTCCACCTGCACAGCAAACACTCTTCCCCATGGAGCTATCTCCCCAGCCTCCTTCGCCTCATCTGACAAACACATTGCAGCGCTAGCCTCCCTGCCCCAACTTTGCACCACTTCCAGGTCATTCCATCATTCCACTTGGGCATGGAAAGGGTTACACTCCTCCTAGCTCCACTTCACCCTCAGTCTGGAGCCCCCAAGCCCAGCCCTTCATTCATTTTTACTTTCCCATCTCCCTAGTGCCGAGCTCACAGTTACAACGATGTGCATTCACTATAAAGAGGCACAGAGTGATCATGGGTAAATTCCACCTCTAATTGCAGTATTCCCTAATTGCAATTCCAGAGCCACCACATCAACCCAATTACAGATCGCCCAGCCAGGGCTCTCCATGGCCGAGGCCTCCCTGTCTCCCTCAGAGGCACCTACCTTTGCAAACACCCTAGGGTAGCCTCCCTGACTCCCTGAGTCCCAGACTGTCTGATGTGGAATGCTTGCTTCTCAGGCCCTTCTGTTCTGTGCAGGGGGTGGGAAGGGAAGGGAAGCAGACTCCAGACCAAGGAACCTGGTCCTGGCAGGCAGCCAACTCAGACTAAGGGAGCATTGGAAGCCCAGCCACCCTAGACCGGCCATCACTAATGCTCCCTCTGGGTGCTGGAGGCAGAAACAAAGGAGAGAAGGAACCCTGTACTCTGCCCTCTGGAGGCTCTCTCATGGGGAGTTAGGGAACTTTACAACCTGGCATTTTTGGAGATTAGGTGTTTAGTCTATATGAATGGAAAATAGAGGAGAGCTGGGCTGGTGCGAATGCCTTTAATCCCAATACTGGGGAGGCTAAAATAGGGTTACCATGAGTGCAAAGCCAATATGGACTACAGAGTAAGTTCTGGGTCAGCCTGGGCTAGAGTAAGACCCTGCTAGAAAGAAAGAAAAGGAAGGAAGGAAGGAAGGAAAAAAGGAAGGAAGGAAGGAAGGAGAGAGAGAGAGAGAGAGAGAGAGAAAGAAAGAAAGAAAGAAAGAAAGAAAGAAAGAAAGAAAGAAAGAAAGAAAGAAAGAAAGAAAGAAAGAAAGAAAGAAAGAAAGAAAGAAAGAAAATGACGAGCTGGAGAGATGGCTCCGTGGTTAAAGTGCTTGCCTGCAAAGCCTAAAGACCAGAGAATGATTCCCCAGCACCCATGTAAAGACAACATGCACAAAGTGGCACAAGAATCTGAAGTTTGTTTGCAGTGGCTAGAGGCCCTGACACGCCCATTCTCATTCTCTCCCTCCCTCACACACACACATTGCAAATAAATAAATAATTTTTTTAAAAAGAGATAAGAGTCAGGCGTGATGGCACACGCCTGTAATCCCAGTACTCCGGAGGCAGAGGTAGGAGGATGGCTGTGAGTTCAAGGCCACCCTGAGACAACATAGTGAATTCCAGGTCAGTCTGGACTAGAGCGAGACCCTACCTCGAAAAACAAACAAACAAACAACAACAAAAAAAAAAAAAAACAGGAGAAAAGAAAATGGAGGAGAGCCAGGAAAGACCAAAGCATGTGCTCAGGCTACCTATAGGCTCTGCTGCCCCTGAAAGGGAGGGCTAGTTCTGGGGCTGAGTCCCACAGGAATCTGACTTCTCAAGCCTGGACTCTGAAGGAGAAACACTAACTCCCATTTCCCCTTCTTCACAAGGAGCACACAGGAATGCTAGGGGCAGAGTACCTACACACTACTGGCTGCCAGGCATCATATGGTTACCATTTGGGGACTTGCAGAGGCGCCCAGTGCTGCTGATGTCAGCATACCATTAAAGATCAGGCTGCTGGGGCAGGGCAGACTGGATGTCAGGGTGCCCCGTCATTCATTCCACTCTGCCCTCCATGGCCACTCTCTCCTACTTCAGAGTGAGAGCTCCTGTGAAGAGGCCAAGGAACCATACACCAGGGAGGGAGATCACCACCTAATTTCAATCACCCAGCTCCTTGACCTCAAAGCACTAGTGACCTCATCTCTGAGGGTCTCTGGAGCCACTGACCATATGACTCAATGCTGTAGGCGACACTGGAGGACAGAACCAGGAAGAAATGCTTGGTTCAGTCAGCTACAGTCTCCAAGTGCTTGGGATGGGGAGTCCATCACACCTCTGGGCCTTTGCTTTTTCTCTGTGAGGTGGGGCCAGGGGTAGGAGCTGTGAGCAGGAGGTGGGGGGAAGGGCAGGGTTCTGGGCTTTGCCCGCCCAGCATGAGCTACTTGGCTCTCCGTTCTTATCTTACTCTTGCCACAGCTGCAGTCCTGAGGTAGCCAGGTAAAATGGCCAATGCAGATCCCGGGGGCTGCATGGAAACCAAATGGTGTGGTGTTCTGTGGCCATTTCAACAGATCTTGCTATTCCCATCCTGCTTTCTGAATGGCAAGGGCTGGAAGGGATCTCCAGAATCCAGCTTCTCATCAGGTGAGGGAACTCCATTCAAGCAGAAACCTCCACAGCAGCTCTGGCTCACCAAGCATCTGGGGACCCCTTCTTGGTGTCTAGTCTCAAGGCCAGCCACTAGAGAGGGGCTGGCAGCTAGGGTGCTACCCATAGTCCAGACACAAAGACAACTCAGGTCCATCTGGGCTGGGATTCAAATTTATCCATCATTCTGGCAACTTCCTTGAACTGTCTGTTCCAGGGATGAAAATGAAGGATGGCCAGGACAAATCCTTCCCAAAAATTAATCTATAGCAAGAAATGACTCATTAGGCATCAAGCAGACACCCCTGAAAGCTAGAGGGACAAGACCCTGGGCAATTCTGGGGCGGGAATGGAGGCTAGGAGAGAAGGTCCTCTTGTGGGCCTCAAGACTGACAGAGGAGGTACACTCCCTCCAGCTGGAGACACAGGGACCCTATCTGTAGGCAAGGACAGACATGGTGGAAAATACCCTGGGCTGTTCCAGAATTTACAAGAATTCATTCGCTTAGTCCTCTCAAAGTACCACACAGAGATGGGAAATTTAGCTACATTCTGCATATGGCTGAGAATTAGAGTTTGATTAATTTTCCCAAAGTCAGAGCATGTGGCAAAACCAGGAGGCACTCAGGAAATTTGTCTATAGTCCCCATACTGTCATTTATAGGGTGTGGGGGGATGTTACATATGACATTTCTCCAATGAAACTGTGGCATTCGCCACAGGCTTCCTGACTCCATAAGAACCCAGGACTGAATCCTGGCTTCCGACAGAGCAGAGGGTGAATAATCAGATAGTGGGGTGTATGTGTGTGCTGTTCACACAGGGACTGTCTGATTGCATCTGTCCAATGAGCCATGGAATACTGTAAAGATAATAGTATTATTACCTCTGTTCTACAGAGAAAATGCTCTAGACCTGGTCAGGCCACCCTGCTTATGCACTCAGAGTATTCTGTACCCTTAAGACATTTGTCCCAGCTATGATGAATTCTTTGTGTAATTATTTAATTGTGTGGTAGTCATTAGATTGTCAAGGCAGGAACCAGGTCTGTTTCGTTCCCACCTGCATGTCTATCAGCTACCAGGGCTCTGGCACACAGAAAACTGTCAAAGAATAGTAGTTCAACCAGGTGGTGGGGATGCCTGTAATCCCACAACTGGGGAGGCTGAAGCAGGAGGATCAGGAGTTGGAGATTAGTCTGGGTTCCACAGTGAGTTTGAGGCCAGCCTGTGCTGCATGGTGAGATTCTGTCTCAAAAAAAAAAAAAAAAAAAAGGAAGGAAAGAAGGCAGGCAGGAAGGAAGACAGGCAATGACTATAGGATCAGAGTGGCTCAGTGACTTGCTGAAGCCCAGTGGAATGCAGGATCTAGAGTGACAGGGATTAGGAGCTGGGCATAAAGCTCAGTGGGTAGAGTCCTTGCCCAGCATGTACGAAGTCAAGAGTTTGATCCCCAACAATGCATAAACCAAGTTAGGGAGATGGCTTGGTGGTTAACAGTGCTTGCTTGCAAAGCTTGTCAGCCCAGCTTCGGTTCCCCAGCACCCATATAAAGCTGGATGCAATGATGCAAACCAGCCAGGTGTGGTGGCACACGCCTTTAATCCTAGCACTTGGGAGGCAGAGGTAGGAGGATCACCATGAGTTCAAGGCCACCTTGAGACTCCATAGTGAATTCCAGGTCAGCCTGGGCTAGAGTGAGACCCTACCTCAAAAAAAAAAAAAAAAAAAAAAGATGCAAACCAAGCACAGTGTCACATGCCTATAATCCAGCACCTGGGAGGTCAAGGGCAGGAAGATCAAGGTCATCCTCAGCTACACAGTGAGTTTGAGGCCAGCCTGGGATACATGAAACCCTGTTTCAGCAAAAATATTAGAATGGCAAGGATCGATCTGTTGTCACTGCTGCACCTACAATGCCTAGAACAGTGGCACCCAGTAGGTGCTCACTATTCAAATACTTGTTCATGCTTAAAGGACTGAGATGTGCATGAATGAATAAGGCTGCACAACCTGTAATTAATGGCTCTATTAACTGACAAGAAGCAACTTTCAGGAGGAAAGGTTTATTTTGGCTCATGGTCCAGGGGATAGAGCCCATCATGGCGAGGAAGGTACAGTGGCCATAGCTGCAGGAACTTGCACACGGGCAGATCAGGTTGCAGAGAGAGGGAATGCCAGTGCTCGGTTGGTTTTTCTCCTTTCCCCTTTATTAAGTCCAGAACCCAGCCCATGAGATGGTGCCCCCCCACAGTCAAGGCAGGTCTCCCTCTCTCAGTCAATCCTATTTGGAAAAGCCCTCAGAGACACACTCAAAGACGTGCCTCATTAATACCCTCACTGTTTCTTAATCCAATTGAACTGACAATTTAGACCAACTACTGCAGTGGCCCTGAGAATTTGAACCCAGATCCACCTTCCTGGTTTAAGGTTTCTCTGCTTTGTTACATTGATTGATTGATTGATTGATTGATTGATTGACTTGAGAGAGAGAGAGGGTGCATGGGCATGCCAGGGCCTCCCGCCACTGCAAAAGAATTCCAGCCACATGCGCCACTCTGTGCATCTGGCTTTATGTGAGCACTGGAGAACTGAACCTGGGCATCAGCTTTGCAAGCAAGTGCTTTTAACCATTGAGCCATCTCTCCAGCCTTCTGCTTTGCTACTTTCTACTAACCACCAGCTATGTAAAAGCCCTCTGTTGTTCCATCTGCCAGGCCACTCCAGGCCCTAAAGAGTACCCTCACCACCCTAGACAGATGTCTATGATGTCTGGCGCTGGAGACAAGCAAATCCAGCTTTAGCAAGAATCTGCCTAGACCAGGAAAGTCCACATGGAAAAACCCAAAGCCAAGGGAAACAGCATTTCTACGCAGCTCAGCCTTCTGTCTGAGTATGTCTTGGTGCAGGTAAGGGAATGCTGCACCGTTCTTCCAGCCTCTGGCTTCCCACACTCACTGCCTTTCTAGCTACCCTCCCCTGAAAGAACTGCACAGGCTTAGTGAGGAAGAAAGAAGAGACCCAGCAATGGTCAAGGGTAGGAGGACAGAGACCATTCAAGGTCAGGCATACCTAGACCTAGGAGGTTTGGGGTGACCTGGCAGTTAAGAGGCTTCTCCAGCCATGGCCTTCACACCCCATCTCTTTAGTGTTAGGGGGAGCCTTCTAGCACCTTCCAGGAAGTTGCCTGAGGGTGAAGGGCTAAAACAAACTCCAGCCACCAAGTGGTCAGGAGGTCCTGACCCAGCTCTGGAAACCCTCTCTGGCCCTTTGGTCTTCAACAAGGTACATGCTTTGCCCAGGGATAAAACCAATGCCACTCACAGACTGCAAGGAGAGGGAAAACTACAGACCCCACTGTCTTTCTCTCCCTGCACCCACCTGCCTCCTCCCTCAGTGGTGACTGGAACACTTACCTCTGCCTCCCCCTCCTTCACTTTCCCAAAGCTCCCAGCCCCTCCAAGGGTCAGTCCAGGGAGGAAAGGAAGAGGATTAAGCACAAGACCTCCTGTAAATAGCAGAGGGCAAGGGGAATCCTAAAGGATGAGGCTAGGGATGTCTAGGAGCAGGGCAGAGGCAGGTGGCAGCTCGGGACAGATCCCAGTTCAGCTGGCAGTGACCACTTCATCCTATGTGCCTGGTGTGGACCCTTGCCGCTGACTCACCCCAGAGGCCCTGACACAAGCTGCAGTTTGCAGCTCTGCCAGGACACCGCTGGCTAGCCGGGAAGCCAGGCACGTCCCACTGCATCAGTGCTGCCCCACCCCCTCCCACCTGCCCCTCTGCTCGCCCTTAGGGGCATCTGACATGACCCTCCCCAAGTCTCTCTGCTAGTTACAGAGGGGTAAAATGGCTGGAGGGATTAAGCGCCCACTGGGTCTGCTCTTCCTCAACACCCCTGTGGTAAGGTGTCTAGGTTTCTAAGAGGTAGAGATTGGAGCCAGGACATCTCTTACACATGGGAGAATGCCTCCCACCAGCAGCCTACCCAAGCTCCCTAGCTACCACCCCACTCTGTCTTCCTGGCCTTCTCATGCCCACCCCTTTCCACCGTGGCCTCCCACCCTCCTGCCATCCTCTGCCCTCTTCACACTGCAGTGGCCCTGTTGGGCCAGAGCCACCTCTGCCCTTGCACTGGCTTCTTCCGCTGGCTGCCAGGGAAAGAGATCTCCTCACCTCAGCAGCTCAGCAGGGATATGCAAAGGGGGGGAACCACGATGAGGGCTGGGGGCCACTAAAGGCACCTGTGGAATGTGGGCACCCAGAGGGCACCTGGGGTTAGTAGGAGGGTGAAAGAATACCGCCCCTCTTTAAGTCAAAATAGAAAATCGGGGGGGGGGGGTAACATGGGAAAGGTAAATGGAAGAGTCCAGAAAGGAGAGGGGCTGCCTGCGCCTGAAGACCAGCGCTGAGGCAGGGACAGGACGTCCTAGGTCGTGCTGAGTCATGAGATTTGGAGGGAAGCCTCCATTCCATTCCCTCTCTGGCCTCCCAGCGTGGGTTCCTCTGGACCCTCGCTTCCAGGCAGTCCTGGCGGTCTAGCTCCAACACCGCTCCCTAACCCAGGGTCTGGGACCCTCCTTCCTCCCACGACGGCGGGGCCATAGGTGCCTGAAGCTTCAGAGGGGACAAAAGAGCCTTCGCTGGAGAGCGCTCAGGCGGGCGGGGGTCTTCTGGGGACAAGAAAGAAGGGCTGGGGCGCAGAGCCGGGGACGCGAGGGACATCGGCTGCCCCTCTGGCCCGCAGCTCTTCGAGGGGACACGAGAGGACATCTGCCGAAGCCCGCATAATGGGGGGGGGGTCCTCGAGGGCGACCCCAAAGGAGTCCTCCCCGAGGCGCCGCAAAGTCCCCCCGAAGGACGGTGCGGCCACCGGCCCCGTTTGGCCTCAAACTTGCGCGACCCCACCTGGCCTCTGCGGAGCCAGGTGCCCCCGGACCCTCGGTCGGTGGCGGGAAGGGAGAAACTTTGGAGGGGTGGGTGCCCCGCGGGCGGGGACGGGACTCACCCGAGGGCGGCTGGGAGGTCTGCGGTCGCGGACGTGAGGGGGCGTCGGGCCGCGGGGATGCGGCGCTGGCGACCGTCCAGCCGCCGCTCGGCTCCCGGGCCGCGGAGTCCCGGCTCCGAAGTGCCTTTGCCGCAAGACTTGCTGAGCTGGGCGCCCGCGCCGACCGCGCGGCGGGGAGGAGGGGCGGCGGCGGCGGCGGCGGCGAGCGGAGCTGCAGCGAGGGGAGGGGACCGGCGCGCGGGGCGGGCGGGGACGCGGAGGGGCGGGGCGGGGCGGGGCCGGCCGGCCTCGGGACCCGGTGCGCGGCGCCCCCGCCTCGCCGCCCGTCAAGGTCAGGGCGGCTGCCGCGCGCGGTGCGGGAAGAGCCGGGCAGAGGCAGGGTCCCCCTCCTGTCCCCCCCCCGCCCCGGGAGCCAGCGGCTGCTGCAGCCCAAGGCTAAGTTGTTGGGGACCGAAGTCCCCAGGGCCATCTTGGGATCCCCTTCCTCCTCCTCCCTCCCCCTCTGTAAGACCCCTCGTCTAGAGTAGTGCTGGGGAGACTGGGAGGTGACACGGAAGGGGAGAGGGTCTGGGAGGAGAGAGGACTGTTGAAGGTGGGGATGGCCATCGGGTTGCTGGTGAGGAAACAGTCCTGAGCTGTACTGGGCCAAAGACAGCTAACGGGGCTGTGGAAGAGCCGGGAAAGAAAGGACTGTCCTACCGCCAAGCCACCAGGGACACCGGGAGAATTCTGACCACACAGTCCACGTTGGTAACACTACTGCATCTCTCCTGGTTTCCACAATCTGCAGCCATAGGTCACTCCTCGTTGCTGTCTGAGAAAGTGAGAGATGGGATGAATGCACAAGGAGAGGATGGAAAGACCAAGTGAGAGCTGGGGAGATGGCTCAGAGGTTAAAAGCACTTGCTTGTGAAGCCTGCCAGCCCAGGGTTCATTTCTGGAGTAACGTTTAAAGCCGGATGCAAAAGGGGTGCCTGAGTCTCGAGTTTGTACAGCAAGAGGCCCTGGTGCTCCCATACTCCTCTCTCTCTCTCTCTCTCTCTCTCTCTCTCTCTCTCTCTCTCTCTCTCTCTCTCTCTCTCTCTCTCTCCTCACAAATAATAAATTTTTCAATAAAAAGCAAATGAGCCTACCATGGTGGCGCATGCATTTAATCACCAGCACTTGGAAGGCAGAGGTAAAAGGATTGCCATGAGTTTGAGGCCAGCCTGAGACATCAGAGTGAATTCCAGGTCAGCCTTGGCTAGAGTGAGACCCTACCTCAAAACAAACAAACAAACAAGTGAGACTTCAGGGCCCCAATAAAACCAGATAGAATTCTGAGACCATCACTGGTCAGCTTGCTTCAGTGGAAAGGGGCAAGTGGTGACTGCTCAGTGGCTGTCTTGAGTCTTCTGGAAGTTCTAAATTACATAAAAGCCAGGCCAGGGAGCAACCATGATGAGCCACAGGAGGAAGTGAGGTGAGGCATGCTGCTGAGGGTCACGGTCCACTCTAGCACTGACTGCTGGAGGACTGTGTGTGGTCAGAGGGCCGGCCCTGCTCCCTCACTCTTCCCACTTCCCACACTGGTAATGCATCTATAGGACTCCAGCCAGGGCGAGGCTGCTGCACACAGGTCAACTCTCCTATGTTGCTGGTCTAGCTCCCCACATCCAATCAAAGCCCAGGTCAGTACGTGCCCCAACTTTTCCTAAGCACATCTGAGAACCTAAGGTCAGAGGAAGCCAGCCTGCCTTCCAGACTATTGGGCAAGTCCATATTGCAATCCGTTAGACTAAATGAAAAGTGTGGTGTCCCTTTACTGTTCTTTTAATTCACCAGGACCAGTCTATCAGCTCAGTATCCCTTTGTTTATTCCCCCAAGCTTTAGTACCTGAAGGAGAAAAAAAAAAGAAAAGATGTGCACCCCTTCTGCATCCAGCCATATTAGATATGTCATTCATCAAGATGAACCTTTGGTACTCTTAGCCAGCAACACTGAGCTCCTGCGGTGGGGGG
>PVHP010036598.1:0-17851 GCA_004024765.1 Zapus hudsonius | reverse complement strand
AGAGAGAGAGAGAGAGAGAGAGAGAGAGAGAGAGAGAGAGAGAGAGAGAGAGAGAGAGAGAGAGATTCCTTGTCATTTCTACACTTACACTGCTCACTGAAAACCTGACCTGTTTGAGATTAGATTCTTTTTCTTAAAAAAAAAGGGGGGGGGACAGCGAGCTGAAGTGACTGGGACTGAAAACGTCGTGTGTGTGTGTGTGTGTGTGTGTGTGTGTGTGTGTGTGTGTGTGTGCTTGCGTGCACGCATGTGCACGCTACATGGCGCTATAAACGCACGGTGTGGTTACTATGGAAGTTTGGATGTACATCCCCATAAACTCAGGTGTTTTATTAAAACTGAGTTTCCAGCTTCAGCCCCCAGCAGGTGCTGTCCATGTTTGAGTCCCCACTACTCACATAAAGCCAGATGCACAAAGAGGTGCATGCATCTGGAGTTTGCTTGCAGTGTCTAGAGGCCCTGGTTCACCCATATTCTTATTCTTTCAAATAAAAATACTTTTTTTAAAAGAAAATACAAAAACCATTTCCTTGGAATTTCCACTTCAAGCTCCCACAGAAGCACTTAATAAGGTGGCTCTCTTGCACAAGGCCGTGCTCTGCCCACAGTCCACCTGGGAGGGAAGAGTGGTCACTCACATGCATCATTCAGGGAGCAAGAGTGCCTGAGATTCGTGTAACAAATGCCTAAGAGCCTAAGACTCTCATTTTTGGCATGTAAAAGCCACTTCTATCTTTTTCAGTTATCTAATATCAATAAATTGATAAATTCTTCTATTTTGGACAAACTTAGCTGTGAATTATTTTATGACACTGTGTGAACCTCAAGCCATTGCTACCACAATGAGCACTGGATGGACAGATTAAGCATCTTTGAAATATAGATTCCTGGGCTGTAGAGAAAAAAAAAAGTGCTTGTTTGCAAGACCAGGTTCAAGCCCAGGTTTGATTCCCCAGAACCCATGGAAAACCAGATGTACAAAGTGGTGCATGCATCTGGAGTTCATTTGCAGTGGCAGGAGACCCTGATGTGCCCATTCTCTCTCTTCTCGCTCTTTCAAATAAGTAAATAAATATAGATTCTGTGAGGAGAAAGCTCTGTTAGTACAGTGCTTGTCTGGCAAGCATGAAGACCTGAGTTTGATGTCCAGAACACGTAAAAGTTCCAGGCACGGTGACAGGCACAAAGATCTCCAGGAATCACTAGCACGCACATCTAACCTCACTGGCAGGCCTATGCTAATAAGAGCCTCAGCCTCACAAAAGGTGGACAGCGTTCCTGAGGAACAGCACCAGGCACTGCCCTCTGACTTTCACAAGCTCATGCAAGTACGTGTGCCTGCACACACGTGCACATTAGACACACGGAGCCCTTAGGAGTCAGGAACTATTACTGACACACCCATCCTTTGGAAGCGGGGATGTCCCAGACACTGAGTAGCCAGAATCGAAGTTCTGTGTTACAACTGTGGACAATCAAGATTGTCCATTAAAATATTTTTATTTATTTTCTAGTAAAGAGACAGAGAGAAGAGAGAGAGAGAGAGAGAGAGAGAGAGAGAGAGAGAGAGAGAGAGAGAGAGAGAGAATGCACACGCCAGGGCTTCCTGCCATTCCAAACAAACTCCAGACGCATGTAGCACTTTGTGCATCTGGCTTTACCTGGGTACCAGGGAAATAAACCCGGGTCATTAGGCTCTATAAGCAAGCACCTTAACCACTGAGCAATCTCTCCAGTCCGCTTCAATATTGTCATTGTGTGACAGAGGCAAAGCAAATGACAGTAGTCGTCTATATTAAATGTATTCATATTTTCAGTTCTTAAGACAACCTCAAAGTGCCAGGCACAATGATATGAGAAGACTTCACTCCCATTTAGGCCAAATAATACTTTTAAAAAATGAATAATGGCTTAAAAAATGTCAGTATGGTCATTTTTCTACCAGCTAAGACTTTCCATTTGCAACGTAGCTGAAACGCACACTTTACTTTTACCCCTCAGTGGACACATCAGGTGGACAGCAACTAAGTCTAGTGTCGTCCAAATCTGACATCATACATACACTTGGCAGGAAATATAATTCTATATATCCTACAGAGGAAAAAGAGTGTGGCATCATCTGCACACATAAATGACTCCTACCCTAGCCCAGCTAGCAGAGGTAAGACTTCGTTTGCACAGATCCAGACCTCCTGTGGCAAACTGTACAACACTGTACATTTCCCCAAGACGATCACTACAAGGACAAGATCAGCCACATAGGGTGCAGGACTTAAAAAACGACGCAGTCCTAAGACTCGTTAACTATTCAATCTACCACTGGTATTATTTGATTCAACTACCCCTGAAGCATCATTAAATAGCTGGGAAGATGACTCAGCTGTCAAAGAGGCTTGCTTGCAAAGCCTGATGGCCTGGGTTCAATCCCCCAGTGCCCACATAAAGCCAAACGCACAAAGTGGCGCAGGTGTCTGGAGTTCATTTGTAGTGGCAGGAGGCCCTGGTGCATCCAGACTCACTCTCAAATTAATAAATAAGAAATGAAATATTTTTTAAATATGTGTCTCATGGGTTTCTGTTTTGCTCTGCTTTTTCCATGACTCATGTAAATAACCCTCCACACTACACACATAAAACAATGAGGTTTCATGAATGTCTCGGGGTCATAGCAGTTTTTATTGCATTTCCAAGTCTGAAATTATAAGGCCACCCAACACCCACCTGCTCTGCCGCTCGTCTCTCTCCACTCACAGCCCTTCTTCGCAGGATTCTATGCAGCCCTGCCTAAAGCCTGCCTTTCCACATAAGCTAAGGGAAAGATGCTAAGAGGAAAGAGGAAAAACGCAAGCTGCAGAAACAGGGGGACCAAGCGTTCCACCGTGCGGGATAGTCATGCAAGAACGGCAAGCAGTAATTACCTAATTCACTGTCCAGTTCCTCCGTGTGTACCCCTTCTTCTCCAAAGGAATGAGACAGAAAAGAGAGAGAAAGAGAAAAAAAATTCAGACACCAGCACCAAGAAGAAACACCCTCAGGAAAACGACAGCAAATACATTATTTTGTCCTTACCTGCTTTGCGGAGTGTTTCACTGGACTGGTTGTAAACTCACCACCTCAGTGAAATGCACAAATGGTAAGAGCTGATATTGGCAAAATAATTACATGGCTCGTTTCCTTGAATGTCAAAACGGGATTTGATTGGTTGTAAAAGAAGACGGGTACCTTTGTGGTTTTCGTGTTCTTAAGCGGGAAGTCACTTATCACAGACCTTATTTGCAGGAAATCAGACCCTTTAAATCCTCCGATAATGCTCTCCTCAGAGAAGCAATTACACTCACAATTAAAGCGTTACTTAACTTACAAGTGACACTGAGCTTGACTCAGGGACGACGGCTGAGGTCAGATTGAGACAGCCTACTGTACAATGAGCCCAGTGTCTTTCCAAAAGGGGACACAGGCTGAACTATGTCACCGTGATGTACAGCAAAGAATAACCACCTGAAAGCTACCCTGAAGGAAGACTTCGGGAGACGGGAGTTCACTGGTTTTGTGTTTATTTGTAAATCAACTTTCCAAGCCAAATGGTTCAGAAGTAATCGAAGGAAAGTGTTCTCAATGATTTCAGCCACCAATACAAGTCAAAAGTCTTGTCTTTCTCCACCTCCTCTCGCTGTCAGAGTGACATTTGATTAGGACAGACAAGAACTCAGCTCCACACACAAAACTCATTTTGTTCATAAAGTCTCTCCAGCCAGAGCAGGCGGCTGTTGCCCACGCTGGAAACTTCGTGAACACATAGCCAATAGGGGTCAAGTCTGTTTTCACCTCTGTGGAATGCTCACCACCCAGGGTGGTTTCTGGAACAGGAGAGATATAGGAGATATTTCTTGCGTGGGTTGGTAAATGCCTGATTGATGTATGTAACCCGCATGATTACACAACTTGTAAACTCCTGCTTTAAAAATTATCCAATTGCAAACAATGTCGTCTGGCAGTTTTTCTTACACAGGATATCAGATTTAAATACAATTTTTATAACAACATGTGTTGTTTGGGGAAATGTTCCTTAATTTTTTTTTTCTCAATGATTACTTACGGAGACTTATGTCATGCCTGTCCCTATTCTAGGTGGCAGAGATAGTAAATGAGTACAGAGAAAAGTACAAAAAAAATACAGAAGAAATAAAAATTAAAACCATGGTTATTAAGATCAGTAGCCTGATCTTTTCTGGAGCCATGGTCATAGAAACTGTACTGGAGCTATAATCTGACAGATACACAAAATTCAACAACAACAACAACAACAAAACTCTCAGATAAAAAAAATTCACTAGAATTTAAGCTCCGTGAGATTAGGTCATTCTGCCTGTTGCACACAGTGGAGACATCGGAAGGGTGTAGAACATATGTGTCATGTAGAAGAAGGTGCTCAGCAACTATTGGAGACATATAATCATATTTGTTTAAGGTAGGGTCTTGTTCTAGCCCAGTTTGACCTGGAATTCACTATGTCATCTCAGGGTGGCCTCGAACTCATGGCGATCCTCCTACCTCTGCCTCCGAGTGCTGGGATTAAAGAGGTGTGTTACCATGCCCGGCTGTAATCACATTTTAAGTGGGAGGGGAGGGACAGTGGGTGTGCAGAGCAGAGACCAAGAGAGGCCGAACCACGCTGGGCTTAGAGAAGCAGACAGAGAGCCGTCGGTCACTGGGCAGGTTAGAGGACATGGAACAGGGTGAGGGGCAGTCAGTGATGACATCATCCCATCGGCATCAGAACCTTTGAAGGCAGCGTAAGAAGTGTGGGTGAGAGACACACGTGACCCAGATCAGAAATGGAGGAGGTGGAAAATGAAATCGAGACTGTGTTCCACATTTACATAGAGGAAGCCATGGGAACTCAGCAGGCTCATGGGTGAGTGGTGGGTGTGACCAGGGTGACAAGCCATCCCGTGGGGATGGGGAACACACAGGAGAGGGTGACAGAGGGTCATGAGGCTGAGTTTCAAGTCTCTTTGAACAACCAGTTGGGATAGAAACCAGGCAAATTAAGTCATATCCCTGGGGCTGAAAGGGAAAGGCAGAGAGGCAAACAGAAAGAAGTCAGCAAAGAACGGAAGAGTAATTAATACTCTGGAGATACAACTCCCAAACTAGTTCTTTGCTCTTTTGAGATAGGACGTAGAAGCTACCAGAACTTCGATTCAAAGCTGAAGGATAACACCACCAGGTTCCATCTCCCACGCATATGAAGCCAGGCGTGATGTGTGCGGCCACCCATGCTTTCTGGATTTGTATCATAATGTTAACAGGAAGGCAAGCAGCTCTGTGTCAACCAGTGACTGGAACTGTACAGTGATACCTGCCATCATCCGATTAAACGTTACATGAACACGGGCATACATGCAATTCTATGAGGAATATATGAATTATAATATGGGAGGCATAATTACTAAGTGAAATGTATTTGAAAGTATGACTCGAGACCTGTGTAAAAGGAAGTAACATTAGCACAAACAGTAAGAATTCTAAGAATTTAAAATTTGGTAACGAGACCCTTCGGCGGCTCTTCCTTACTGCTTGTATTTCACTTAGCATTTTTCTCAGTAAAAGCTTCGCGATCTCCTGCCATCTATGAAATTACAGCACCGCATGTTCCTGTACTCACAGCGTACTTATAATGAATACTGACATTGAAGACCTGATGGTAATAGGAATGGCGGAACTGCTTTTAAAATCATCACGCCTCAAATGAAAATTAAATTTTGCTCCACCGAGTCATAAGGTGGAATGTGTTGTATGTTCTCATCTTTGAAAAAAAACATGGTTATCTATGCATTCTCTATGACACAGAATGTTTAAATACTTGGAACAGCCCAAGCATGCAGACTAACGGGACTGAGCACACTGACCCCATTCCTAGTTAGCAATTCAAGCCGGCAACCAAAATAAATGCGGCGCTTGCTCTCAAGTTAGGAGGACACGTATTTGTTCTTGACACACAGGATATGCCAATCTCCCTTCATTTCAGGTAACTTGCAACTAGGTATTCTAGAACACTGTTGGGGCAATATTTTCCCATATTGGCTTCCTTTCCCCCTCGCCCAAACACTAGATTTATATACTTGCAACAATTCTGCACTACGGGGTGGATTAATAAAGCCTTGTTGTCTTGCAGAAAAGTATGGATTCCGTAATTACACAATCGATCCAAATGCCGGACATGATTCATGAGCAGTAAAGCAAACAAATCATTGCTCTTTTAATAAGTCCACCGCAAAAAGAAATTTCAACGAAATTTAAAATTTGGGGTAGATTTCAAAGTATCTCTGAAAGAAAGAGTTATCTGTTTTGTCTATTTTATTTTTAACTTTTTCGACAAAAATTATTGCAGTCAGCCAGAATGTTCCCAACATGCACAGGGAATTCTAGTAAACACCTTGCCTCCTCTTTTTCTGAAGAGATCATGGGTGCATTTGAGCCAAGCAGAGATTCCCAACACCTGCTTCCTCTATCCCCCAAACGTGGGAAATAAAAGAATCAGAAAATAAGAATATAAGAAAAACGTGTGAACTCTTCCTTAATGCTTTCATAGAGTTAGGGCTTACTAATGTGGGGATGGTAAAAGCATCTATATTCCTGAAAACGTCCTGGACTCTATTTGAAGTTCAAGGCAGAGGTTGTGCCTGTTTCTAGCTGAGCTGAGGTCCCTCCAGCTTTTGTGGATCCCAGAGCACTTCCTCAAAATTGCACAGCCATGAATGGTCAACGTGGAAAACCCTTTTTCCTTGGACATGTAGGCCAAGTCCTCAACTCTGACCCCAGGACCTCCCAGTTCTTACCATCATCTTCACACTCTTCCAGAGGCTTCTGCTGTTTGCTCAGGCACCGAGGGTCTAACCATGACGTCGTTTTTGTGTTATGGCTGCAATTTAGAAAGAGAGAGAGAAATTGAGGCAGGAAGAAAGAAAGCCCAAAGACAGAGGAATTATTCCCTCTTGTGTGGCTGGGCTTCCACCAATGCAAAGACAATGTCCAGTAGCAACCCACCAGAGAGATGCAATTTGGAATGATCTGGAGGGTCTCAGGGAAGCATTTCACTCCCTAAGATATAATCATCCAATTACTGAAAGCTTAAAGCATAATACCAATTTTATTTTTTAAAAACTAGTTCCAGAATGACATGTTTCTTCCAGTGCTATCTACTCTTGTCTAGACTTACGGTATTATAAGTCTGAACAATTTTTTAAAATTTGTCTATGATTTAAATCCTTGGTACTGCCATTCACAAAGAAGGCTATCTCATTCATGATATGATGTAAGCATTTTCACTACAATGCGGGACTTCCGCTGTCACACCACTAAGAACAGCATCCTAACGTGCGTTGCAGAGAGACTAGAGACAACCTAATAAAAGTAGAATCCCACCGGGCGTGGTGGTGCATGCCTTTAATCCCAGCACTCGGGAGGCAGAGGTAGGAGGATTGCCGAGAGTTCAAGGCCACCCTGAGACTATATAGTGAATTCCAGGTCAGCCTGGACTAGAGCAGGACCCTACCTCGAAAAACCAAAAAAGAATCCAGGCCAGCAGAAGCTTCCAGAGGCTGAAGTCTCTTCTGGAGGGTACTGGCCAAACCCCAGAGGGAAGGCGTCAGTGGACATCGGTGCGGGCCTTTGGGATCTAATAGTATAGAGCAACATTCCCAAGGATCAGACTGACCCTTGACGGAGCTGGGAATGTCACAGGCGTGGATGGAAACTTTGCCTTCTCACATTGATTCCCATTGGGACACGGGAATAGTCTATATGAAGGAGTATTTTTATTTTATTTTTAAAAATATTTTATTTATTATTTATTTGTAAGGGATTGGGGGATGGGCCCGCCAGGGGCTCTTGACGCTGCAAATGAACTCCAGACACATGTGACACTTTGGGCATCTGGCTTGATGTGGGTTCTGAGCTTTGTAAGCCAGCACCTTTAACCACTGACCCATCTCTCCAGCCCTGACTGAATATTTGTAAAGATTTTTGCATCTTTATCTTTTCTTTTTTTTTCTTAAATATATATTTATTGTCCATAATGAGTTACATTATTCAGTGGGCAAACAATGAGTTGTTATCCCCCATCTCTATCTTTTCTATACTTTGTTTAGCTTTGGTATTAAAGTAGTTTCTCCCTCATAAAATAATTATAAAGTGTTCCTTCTCTTTTCTGAGATTGTGTTATTTATTAACAAAAATTTCATTATTGCTAATTACTCTATGATGAATGGAATTCTCCAGTAAAATCATTTGGGCCTTAAGATTTCTTTTTGAGGAGTTTAAGATTATAAACTCATTCTCCTTAATTGTTATAGGGCTAATTAAAAAGTCTATTTCATAGTAGATGTCTTGCAGTAATATATGCTTCTTGAGAAATTAGATGGTTTCATTTGAGTCATCAAGGTTTTGTGTATAGATCAGGGGGCAACATTCCTTCCCATCCTCTGGATGTCTTCAGGGTTTATGTTGAGTCCCTTTTTAATTAATAATATTAGCAAATTTGTAAACATATTTTATTTATTTATTTGCAAGCAGAGAGAGAGAGAGAAAAGAGGCAGACAGAAAAATAGGTGAAACAGGGCCTCCAGCCTGTGCAAATGGACTTCAGATGCATGCATCACTTTGTGCATCTGGCTTTACGTGGGTACTGGGAAATCAAACCCAATTGTTGGGCTTTGCAGGCAAACGTCTTAACCACTGAGCCATCTCTCCAGCCTAATATTAGGTTTTTTTTTTTTTTTGGTCTCTCGAGGTAAGGTCTCACTCTAGCCCAGGCTGACCTGGAATTCACTATGTAGTCTCGGGGTGGCCTCAAATTCACAGCGATCCTCCTACCTCTGCCTCCTAAGTGTTGGGGTTAAAAGAGTGAGTCACCATGATCAGCCTGTAAATGTTTTAATTAGTAAATTTCTTTATCAGTCTTGCTAGAGATTCCATAGCTCTAACTGAAGTTGCTAATTAGTAAGAAGTTGTTTTTTGGAAGGAAAGACACTTGAAATTTCAGCAGCCAGTTTATATAATTTAAGGTAACATAAATGGGGTGTCTGTAAGTGTATATGTAATATTTTTGCTCGGATCATATATACCAGGTCAGAGCCTTACCACTGAACTCAATCCCCAGAACTAAACTGTTCATACAGTTCACACCTAGGGGATCTGATAGCTGGGTCATACTTTCTAACATTAAGCCAATGAAAACACTAGCCATACATCAGCTGAAAGCTAAATTAACTTATAAGAACAGCAGAAAAGTGTGTACTTGTGTAAGCCAGCCAGTCTGCGGGATAGCGTTTTCGAATACTGACCTTGATTTTCTAAAATTGATCCATTCTGTCTTGGGCACAATGCTTTGTACCATTCTTGTCTAAGAATTTGAAGGTCACACATTATTCTGAACCAGATATATTGCCAGGATATTCTCAGGATGATTGCTATTATTGAACAGAATTCAGAAAGCAGCTTGTTGAAAAAGCTAAGTACGAAGGTGTGAGCTTACAGCTACCATCCGCGGTTCTTTTTACATTGTTGAAATTCCCCTGTAACCACTGCAGATGGAGGTGAAACTGTATGACTCACAAAAGGCATCACTAATTATTGCTCACCCAAATACTATACATTGCTATCTTCTCTAATTCTCACAATTACAAATGGTATTAGCCATTACGTCTGTTTCCTCTTTTACAGATAGAGAAAACTCGAGTTCCCAAGGTCACAAAACTAGGGAGTGGGGAAAATTATGGGGCTTTTTAAGTGTTGCCCACTGTACTTCTCTGAGTTCAAGAAAATGATATCTTCTACCTCTGTATTTATTTGAGAACTTTACCATATGAACGTACTGTAATTTGATCGTATTTTAACCCTATCACTAATGAGCATTTGCCATTAATGTGAAAAAATAGGAACATGAATGGTGCCCTCAGTCTCGTTCTCTGTGTTCCCAGGGAGACGCTCTGAGCCTCAAGCCTTCTGCCTCATACCCATGTGTTTAGGCAAATTATGCTTTCTTATTTTCATTTTGTTCTAATTGCAAGAAATGAACTGCACCGATGAAAACTTCATAGCCTACAGAATGCACAGTGTGGTTAGAAAATAAATCGCTCTCTTAAGTCCAATTGCTCTTGAGGATGGAACTAGGAGTGATATGGCTATATACCTTTTTTTCATGCAAAACCCCTTAAATCTTAGGGAAAAAAAATAACCTCAGTGCGTGATCAGTTCCTTTCGACTTAATTTACGCCTTCAGCTTTCAAAGCAAGGAAAGGAAGAGAAAAGAGAATCGTATACTTTACTCTATAAAATAGACTTCTCCATTTTCGGTATAGGCCATCTCCCAGTTTTCCGGTAGAGGACCTAGATTATCCTCTGCAGAAAGAGGTAGGTACTGGGGGAACTTCTGAGAAGGGTCCGTGATGGGGGCCGCAAGGGTGCTACTGTGTCCTGGAGGAAGTGGTGCTTCTCGGAGAACGTGCTCGTCCTGGTCTCCTGAATCGGCTGTTTCATCCAGCGGGGGAGAAAGACCGAGAAAAGAAAACACAGAGGATTTTTTTTTCACCATGGGAAGTGCTCCACTCATCCATCTATATTCTTAACAACCAAATCTTAGCTGGGCCTTAGTGATCCCAGCACTCAGTTGGCAGAGGTAGGAGGATCCCTGTGAGCTCAAGGCCAGCCTGGGACTATAGATTGAATTCTGGGTCAGCCTGGGTTAAAGGGAGATCCTACCTCGAAAATATAAAAACAAACAAACAAAATAACCACCAAATCTTTATCCTTTCCTAATTGGTCACTGATTGTTACAGTTACCTTCTCATGGATAGGACCAAACACCAGACCCAAAGCACCTAATGGGAAGATAGTTTTGATTTTGGCTTACATGGAGGGGAAGCTCCATGATGGCAGGGACAGCACGGCATGAGCAGAGTCTGGACATCACCTCTGCCACAGCAGGTGGACACCAGCAGCAGGAGAGTGAGCTGAGCTCTGGCAAGGGGGAGCTGACTAGGACACCCCTAAGCCTGCCCCCAACAACACACCTCCTCCAGCAAGGCTCCACCTCCCAAAGTGCCACCAGCTGGGGACCGAGCATTCAGAACACATGAGTTTTTGAGGTCACCTGACTCAAGCCACCACACTGATGATAACTTGTTTGACTTAGATGTCTGTCCTTTAAGTAGAGAACGTCACCATGGGGCTAGGGATGGAATTCAGGGACAGAACATGCACTTGGCTTATGCAAAGTCCTCCATGCAATCTCGCCTCCCACCATCTCCAGAACAAACCAAAACCCAACAAAATTCATTCTACTTCCAAAGAAAGAGAAGAACAATTAACCCAAAAAATGTCAAAGAAGAAACCAATGAACAACTCACACCCTCAAGACTCTATATGGGGTCTTCAGCCATACTCTATACCAAACAATGCCATCCAGACTCAATCTGTCAGTGGTTGTGTGATCCAGGGAAAACGAAAGCTCAAACTGATGACACTTTTATATTAGCTATTTAGAATATTCCAATAGACGCTGGCGAAGATCAAAGACTGACAAATTAAGCTGGGAAGGACATGAGAGCCTGGAAGATGGAGAGAGTTCTGCCGGTGAGTCAGAACAGAGCCTCTTCTGGGAAGCTTAAAGTGCTTCTTCCTGTGAAAACCAAGACAGTTACCCCGGAACAGTGCCATGTGGGTGGACTGATGGGACTCGGGTCTTAAAAGAAAGCTTTAAGTACACGAGTCTCCTTGACTTCTCATTCGCCAGAAACATTAGGGGTGATCTCATGAAAGAATCCACAAAGAGCAATGTTGACATTCTGGCTGAATTTTTATATTGGTTGATGATATTAAACGTCAGTCAGCTTCCATGGGCTTTCAAAGCTATCACTGGGGATGGAGTCATTTCCTCTTCTCCCTGTCACCCTGTTAACATTTCTGACGCAAAGACATAGTAATAAAGATCTGCTCTCCAGGCTGTGTGAGGAGGCCCATCTAGTGGGACACACGAGATGAAACGGAATCCCAAACAGGATGGTGGGTGTGCCACAATGAACAGGTCAGAACCCAGCCCTCCTGATGATGCCACCTGTAGGATTTCCCTGGCGTGCATCTCTTCCTCCTTATTCTGGTGTCTTCGCTAAGGCCCCTGTTTGGAAGGGACACCCTCTATTCTATGTCGACATGGTCCAGGAAGAAAAAAACCCACTCTGTCCTTAACGGTTCTTTTCACGCACACGTCATAGAATGGGTATCGTTAACTTCTGGAAAGACTTAGTAGGAGTTAATGTGTGACAGCTCGTCAGTTTCATACGCGAGGGGGCAGTCACTCAACACATGCATAGCAAGGATGATGAGGATGTCCTGTCATACACATAATGTGCAGTAGCCTACTGTGATGGTTCAGGCAAGCTCCATAGACCCCCTCCCCTTGGGTGGGAGGTGTCTCTAGCCAGAGCCCACACCTAGATGCAAAACCTGATTGGTCAGGTATAGACCAATCAGCTGTATTCTCCCCACACTGGTGGCTGGAGAACTCTGTAACTCCCCATGTTCCCTTAAATAATAAAGTCTCCTACTATACCCTAATATCTAGTTGTCTATGATTTTAATTCTTTAACTTTTTAGACAAGAATTCGGGTACTCCTTAAATTTTGGGGTGCATTAGAATTTTTGCTGGACATTATCTAAATTCTAATCCTCAGCTCACCCCGTTACATAATCACACATCCCCCATAGCCTCATGGGTTCTGAATGCTTGGCTCCCCAATGGTGGCAAATTAGGAAGTGGGCTTGCTGGAGGTGGGCTTTGGGGGTGTTGTAGCCCATATCCCCCTGGCCAGAGATGGGCTCACACTTGCTGCTTCATGCCAGTTCCTGTAGCAAGATGTGATCCATGTCCAGCTTCTGCTCTACCATCCTTTGCCTGGGATGATAAACTCCACCACCAGCCCCAAGACTGATGAGCCAAAAAAAAAAAAAAAAAAAAACCGTGTTCCTCCCATCAGCTGCTTTGGGTCTCGTGGTTTGTCCCAACGATGGAAAGGTCCAAAAGGTCCAAGCCATCACTTCCAGCTCCGTAACTCCATCCCTCCTTCCTTACTCTCCTTTCTGCATTGCTGGAGACGAAGCTCAGGGTCTGCTTGCGTGCTAGGTATCCACTCTTCCACCACACTGTCCCCTGAGACTGTGTCATTGTGTTCTCAGGCACGCTGCTTGTCTTGCTGGTGGCAGGGCGGGGATGTCAGGAGGCACAATGGGTACCACTTGGCCTTCCCTTTCCACAGCAAGTAATGGCTAGGATTTCAAGTGGGCAGGACAAAGAGGTCAGCTGTTCTGAGACACTTTCTAGCAATAGAAATTTACAATTGTTAGAAACAGGCAATATATCAATGAGGGTCAACATAGCAGGCCCTCAAAAGTAATCTAAGCTTGGTGAAAGGCGAGACATGTCCTTGAGGCGGGGGTGCTCCCAGCATGTGACTGAGGGACCTACTTCTTCCAGCAGAGGAATGTGACAGCTTCCTCATCTCTCCTTCCTAGAAGAGCAAACTAAGATATGTTCTTACTCCCTTTGCTGGTAGCCTGGCAGTGCCTGCAGACCTGAGAGGGAGGCTGGACAGGAAGACTCAGGCCCTGTCCAGTAAGTTCCCATAGAAGACCCCAAGAGGGACCCCTTCCTGAGCAGCAGCTCTGCCTACCTTTATTACCTTCAGTTCTAGAACCTCCATAATAAAATCTTCCTAAACTTCACCCTTTATGGCCTGTGAACATCATTTGTTGGATTCATGAGGCAAGAAGCCGAGGAAACGGACGAGGTGGAAGTTCTGTCTGACTTTGGGCCTCCGACACCCTAACTCCTGAGTTGTCCAGCCAGCAGCTGAGAAAGCACTGTTGCTCTCAAAGACACCCCAAATGCCTCAAGATTTACAGCTCCATCATCATTCTATTCTTGCTTTCTACCGAAGTAATCTCTTGCTGCGGATGAAATAGAAGAGAGGAAAAGCGGTAGAGCTTCCTGGGGATGGCCCTGCCCCACCCCTCCCCTGTCAAGCCCCTCCCCTGCCCTGCCCTCCCTGCCAGGTCTTCCTTTGCCATGACCACACCTGGGCAGTGGCTTATATCAGGATCTGCTATTCTTATGTATCAAGCTGCCAAGGCATTTGAATATTAAGTAGTTTTTTAAAAAAAAAAAAAAGAAATGTTAACACTTTTTTTGATAAGGAATACTCAATGCATGAAATATCTCCAAGGGATGAGATTGGTCAATTTCAATAAAAGTATGCAAAAAACTGACAATTTTCTTCTGGAAATTGTAGCTAACAGTCAGCCACTGGTCTATCCTCATCCTAATTGAAAAATAAGAATGACAATTTTCATGTTATAAAATTCTTAGGGAGAGTTAGAAGTGGTCTAATGCTGACCATTTATACATGAATGAAGCTGAAAATACTCTTTGTAAAAAGGCTCCTGCCATGAGCCAAACCATGAAATGAATAAAGGTCATTCTTTATTGATTACTCCTTGCAAAAGGGTTGATCAACACTATTGATCTGATAAGAAAACTATCAAGGGTTGGAGAGGAGGCTCAGTTAAAGCATTTGCCTCCAAAGCCCAATGATCCAGGTTCAATTCCCCAGTACCCACACACGTAAACCAGATGCATAAAGTGGTGCATGCATCTGGAGTTCTTTGCAGTGCCTAGAGGTCCTGGCACATCCTCTCTCTCTCTCTCTCTTTCTCTCTCTCTCTCTCTCTCTCTCTCTCAAATAAAATATTTGTTAAAATATTAAAAAGAAAACAACCAAATTAATTTTATTGCCATCTTTAGTTTAATGATTGATAAAACCTCAAAAAGGCCCATCTTGGCTACAGATAACATCCAACCACAATAAACTTTTTCCTGAATATTCTATTAGATAAGATGCCGTGGTTGTGGTGGGGAGGGGGAGTGACAGGTTGACTAATCTCCCCACTTACTTGGACTGAGTCTAGCTTGGTAAGGAGAATATGGGGACATGAGAGGGCCAATGTGGCTGGACATGGTGGCGCACGCCTTTAATCCCAGTACTTGGGAGACAGAGGGAGAAGGCTCATGGTGAGCTAGTTCAAGGCTAGTTTGGAGCTACAGAGTTTCAGGTCAGCCTGGGCTAGAGTGAGACCCTACCTCGAAAAAAGGAAGGAAAGAAGGAAAAGGCCTTTGTGGGAGAAGATTTAATGTGCTGAAAACTGGGTAACTTGTCCATAGCTGTAATTCTAAGATTGTTTTTAAAAAAATGAAAGTAGAGGGTGCTGGGAGATGACTCCGAGGTTAAAGGGCTTGCCTGTGAAGCCTGATGGCCGGGGTTTGATTCCCCAGGATCCATGGAAAGCCAGATACCCAAAGTGGCGCATGCGTCTGGAGTCTGTTTGCAGTGGCAAGAGGTCCTAGCGCACCCCTCCCCCTTGTGATAGTTCTGATGTCAACTTGACCTTTCAAGTAATCTTGGGTGGGTCTCTGAGGATGTTCACAGGAAGGCAGCCTCTCAGCAAGGGGCAGGATGTAAAGAAGTTCAAAGAAGCTGGAAGTAAAGATCCTTTCCTGTGTGGGCAGTGCAGGAAGGAAATTCCAGAGCCTCAGGAGGCCATTAAGTCTGGGATAGAATTGCAAGACCCCACCCTAGGGCTATATAAAGGTGAAAGAATTCTCTCCTTACCCTCCCTCCTGCCTGTTTGCTGTTCTGTGTGTATGCTGTTGGTGATGGGTCTCTCTCTCTCTCTCTCTCTCTCTCTCTCTCTCTCTCTCTCTCTCTCTCCTCAGACCTGTGAAAGGGGAGCAGCCTCTTTTGCATTCTGGAACTTCCCCTGTATCTATAGCTACAAATAAATCCTTTCCTCCCATAAATGGTGCCTGGTTTGAAGATTCATCCCAGCAGCATGTGGCTGACTATGGCACCCCTCTTTCTCTGTTCTCAAAATAAATAAAACAGACTGATAAATTTTTAAAAAAAGAAAGGAGGTAGCAAAATGTAAGTCAGGGAACAGACTAGAACAAGAGAGAGAACGCCTTAGCCTACAGGAAGGGCAGGGACTTGAACCAATCATGCACACACGTGGTTACCGCCCTTTGTGTTATGACAGGCAGGTCAAGTCCTCCTATTGGGAGGAACAAGCTTGCATGGTGGTGACGTCACTGCACTAACACAGAAGCACACACCCCACCCTCCAAGACCTCACCCAGAAGCCTTGGATACATCACAAGCAAGCTTGGGGAGACGTAGCTCAGAACGTAGACCAGTAATCTATGCCGTGTACTACAAAGTGGACACGCGGGATAGAATGCTGAATTACTTATTTTTGCATCTTTCCTCATTTTAGGGTATTCGATGCATATTAATTGGTTGCCCACATGATATATACCTACTCTGCGTCCTCTTTACTTGCAAAGGTAAGAGAGAAGAGGATTGGTCAGTCCATAATATAAATAACATCACCTGACATTGAACTAATTTTAAAAACACACACATTTTCTCATTTTAATTCATAGTAATCTGCCATGATTACGGAGCTGTTTTAAGACCAAAATGAAATGCAAAGAACAAAGATTTTTTTTTTTAAACAAACTGTATCATTTTGAAGAATGAGAAACCAGCTTGAGATGACTCGCCTCCCCTTTTCCACACATTTATCCCCAGCTCGTTATAGAGGAACTGGGTCAAGTTCAAAGGTTCCTGGGAAGAAGCGTGACATGCAGACCAAGAAAACCACCACCCTTTTCCCTGGCACCCAGTGGTCAGACTTTGGATTTTGGCAACCATCCCCCCAAGTCCTCTTGAGAACAGGATGTATATGGTTGCATTTCCTGGGAAAGTACCCTACCTCCCGTTGGGTACCTGGCTCAGGGGGGAGCAGTCAGGCATCTAGCTCAGGGGGCACAGCGGGGCACCTGGCTCAGGAGAGACAGACAGGACTGTCGGGCACCTGGCTCGAGGGCACAGGCTGGCCTTACCTGTGAAGCTATAGTTCATTTCAGGAACGTCATCCTCCTCCTCATTCTCTGCGGGCACTATGCCAGCATTTTGCATGTCACTGTAAGACTTGGTCCTCTTCGGTGTGGACTGCCTGGAGCCAGACTGAAGACTGTCCAAGGCATCCGTCGTGATCACTCTCCCACCGGCTGGCTGGCTGGGAGGTTTGGGTGTCCCATAATAGTTTCCTAGGTGAAGGAGAGACACATTTGCATGTTTCAAAAGAAAGACTTTGGTCTTCCCTCTCGAGATTTCACATCCAAATTTCTCAGGACAGAAAAACAAAACTACAATATAACTGGAAGCCTCGAATGTATTGTATTTCATTTCTGGAAAGGGATGTCTTTCCTATGTGGCTAGTGATGGTGTTCTGGGAGTGAAAAGAAACGCCACATGGTTTGGGTGTAAAAAAACAAAGGAGGCTGAGCAGAAGGGAAAAGCTTTATTCTCGGTGCATTTGAATATCAATTGGTCATCTTTCTATATATAGGCACTCCCATAATGCTGAATCCCATTAAGACCGAGTCTAACAGAAAATAAGAATTCATTCTTGTCATGATCCTACCAGACCTCAAAGCTGAGGTCACCTTTGCTCTTCAAGGGCAGTATTTTAAAAGCAGGCTGGCCGGCACCACGTGGCACCTCTTGAACTGAATGAAGGGTTGACCATCCAGGTCATGCCAAGCTTCAACAGAAAGTGGCTTCATCGGCATCACACAGCCTGTCTCAGGTAATGGTCCATCTTTGCTTATAACCACACCTTCACTTACGTCACCACCTTTAAACCCTATTATCCTCAATGTAATTTTGAGGGG
>PVHP010036597.1:0-17819 GCA_004024765.1 Zapus hudsonius | reverse complement strand
AAAAAAAGAAAAGAAATTCATTCATTTACTCATGTTTCCTGAGATTTTCCTGCTTTCCAATGTCCTACGTACAAACACTGCTTTTTCAATAACCATCTTCGATTCTTATGTCCATAGGCCCCTCCCTCGTCTTCTGCTAATTTGACTCATTCAGACCACCCAGACATGCCACCCAGACATCCTTATCTGCTGTTTCTAGACCACAGACACAGACCTTTACTCCCACCTTAAGGTGGGGAAGCTTCCAGCACAACTTCACCCAATCTTCATCTTAAAGAAGTTAAAGATACGACCATGTTTCCCCTGATCCCATGAGGCTCCTCCTTCCTCATTTCCCCCTTTCAAAAATTATCTCTGTTCTTTTTATGTTAAAAAAAGATGCTGAAATATTAGAGTCATAAGTCCCTCTCCCCTTCCCAACCAGCCATAATTGAGATCTTCAAAGGCCTTACTTCCCCAAAACTGCTCAACGGGGGAGGGGGGTGTCTAGCCAGCCCCTCTCCTCCCACCAGCTCACATCACCACGTCTCCCAAGGCCCTCCCCTCATAGGGCAATTTTCTCCCTCGAGGAAATAGACATAAGGTCTCCCCAGACCACCCTCTGCCTCTCTTTCCAGTTTTTCTGCTTCTGGGACTTGAAGCCCCTCTCTTCTCATCCTGCTGTAATTACCTTCTTATTTCTGGGACAAAGCACCTGACCAAAAGTAGGTGCGAGGAGGAAAGGTTTTTATTTTGGCTTACAGTCTCTAGGGGAAGCTTCATGAGGGCAGGAGAGAGCATGGCATGAGCAGAGGCAGATAAGACCTCTACCACAGCAGATGGAAAACAGCCTCAGGAACTGAGCAGAGCTCTGGCAATGGAGAGCTGGCTGTAACACCCCTAAATCTGCACACTTCCTCCAGCAAGACTCCACTGTATAGAGTTGCCATCATCTGGGCACCAAACATTCAAAACACAAGAGTTTATGATTCAAACCACCATACTTCCCTTCTCTTATCCTCTCCCTCTTTCTCTCCCCTGCCTTCCCCATGCATTCATCCCTTTCTCTTTTTCCCTTCTCTCTCTCTCTGTCTCTGTCTCTCTCTCTCTCTCCTCTATGTGTCCCTCAGCAATGCTACCCTAGCACGCACTGCATGCATTGGTTTCAGGATGCTATGAAATCAAGCTGGAACTAGCTGGAAGCTTCCTTCCTCCTGGTTAGCTGTCATAGACCTGAGAAGTGCTATGGATCTGCCATCAACCCCCATAAGAGAGAGAAGAGGGAGATCAATGATCCTGCATGCTCAGTCAGGTAGCTCCAGAGAGAAGAAAGAAGAATCAGGCGACCTGAAACTATGATTCTGACCCTGTGCTCAGCTTTGGTGATGGTGGGAGTCATTGGAGCTCCTTCTGAACCAGAGAAGTTTCACTTTAGCAGGGCTCCATCTTAGGGTTGGGATCAATATGTTTTTGCCTAGGGATTTATGAACAAATTGTTTTCCAATGTCCTTTAACTTTGCACACTTGGTATGGATCTTGCAGTGTTTGTAGACTTCGACCACCCATGTGCCAGGGTCTCATCGGCAGTCTTAGAAGGATAAGATTTTCTTTGACTCATAATGGTTGTTGTTACCTTGTATTTGGCCGGATTGCTTGTCCATATTTTTTTTTTTTGGTTTTTATTCTCTTCTCAATTATTAAAGACTTTGAAGGCTGCTTTGCTGTGTGGGATTTTTTTTTGAACGATTGTGAACCAGCCTCTATCTTTTGAGGCTTTTTAAATGTCTAGGGATGACTAGGATATGAAATATTTATGTAAAAAAATATAAATATCTTTGGACAGCACTAAGAACGTGGGCTTGGTAAGCATCCTGTGGAGAAATACTCATTTCAGAAGCTACACTGACCAGATCAGATGTCCCAGAAACCCACAGACTCAGTTACTACTAGAAAAGATTGTCATGAGCATCTGAAGTCCACTGGAAACCCACAGGAGTAGTTGTTATGGGATTCGTGTTAGTGATCTGTCACAATGGCTGATATAATTGGAAAGAAAATAAAGTCTGAGCCAGGAATTATCTCCCTGGCAAGTTTCTGAGGTGAGCTGCTGGGGATTGCTGGCCAGAACCTCTCGTCTCTTCTGGGAACCATAAACAGGCTCTCCAGCGCAGCGTCCACCAGGGAAACAGTTTGTTTTCTTCCCTTCTGTTACCCATGCCATGATTAAGGTAAGTTATAGACGTGAATTCTTGCCAGAGCATCTCCTAGAAAACAAAGATTAACCAATTCTGATAAATTTAAAGGGCTAGAAGCTTTTTTTTCTAAATCCAGTGAAAGAGAGCTTGACTTTTAGCTTGATTTCAAGTTCATGTTACCAAAAAAAAAAAAAAGTGGCACAAAACTGAATGAGCACTTAATTGGCTTTTCTCCAATCCCTCAGCCACTCGTTCTATCTTAAGTCACAGCAGCAGGAAGCCATGGGAAAGAACGGGACTAATAGTGATGAGTACCTGATCTCTCTCGGCTGTTTTTCCTATAATGTTTTACCTCTGTTTTCTTCCATTGTGACAGGCATGTGGCTGAAGATCTTCTCAGAAGGTTAAGAGAAAATAGTGTCACCTCTCTGACCTGCACCTAACCATTCCATCTCTCTCTCTCTCTTTCTCTCTCTCAGCTTTGTGAATAGACACATCCTCTCTCACATCCCTCATGCTGAGTCTCTACGCTACTCTACTTGTTGCAATAACCGAATTTGCAGGTTTTTGAGGAACCTAGATAAAAGGGGGGATTTTATTTCTCCTTTTACAATGACAAAAGAAAGCTTTATTTGTCCCAGTGAAGTCCAAGGAATAAGGATCTCCCTTACAAAGAAAAAAAAAAACTCAGAAAAGACATTACCTCCTAATATATGGATTTTTCCATGTTCACTTTTTTTCTTTCAGTTACAGCATCCTTCAGCTTCTAATTAGCCAACAAGGGACATGGGAAATACACCCAACTAATAATCAATGCTAATTATTTTCCGGTTCTTTTTTTTTCCCTGTTGGACATGTTGGACCCATGGTGTCTTTTGTATCCACTTTGCTTTTTGAGAAAAAAGAATGTTTCAAAAAATAATGTTGCAATAATGGTTCTCTGGAGCTTTACAGAAGTATAAATACCAACCAGCATATGGGACCATAAATAATAATAATAGGCAAAAGGAAAGTTCTTCAATGATACCGTGGGGAGTAATTCTCAGAACTTTCAGCAGAGGAGGTAGGAAAACAGTTTTAGCCATAGAGATATCAGTGGTAGAAAAGAGTGAAATAGAATCCGTCCAAAATAGAAATAAGTGTTTAACACTGGGATTCAGTGGAATTTACCAGCGAGGGAATACACCCAATCACCTCCTCTGGGTTATCATTTTCCGTGGAAACTTGATTGAAAGAGTATTTGGATGAACTGAGACAGAGAGTCGTCAGCCACCAATGATGATTTTATCAATCCTTTATTTCATCAGGGTTAGTCTTCCAATTTAGTGACAGAGTGATGGATGGAGATCATGTTGGGCCTGGGGGAGATGGGTCAGCAGTGAAAGGTGCTTGCTTGCAAAACCTGCCGGCTCAGATCCAATTCCCCAGCTCTGTAAAGCCAGATGCAAAGTTTTAATTGGCATTCTGCTGGTGGCTACGGATGTTGAACCCTTTTTAAAATATGTACTGGCCATTTGCTTTTCCGATTTTGAGAACGATCTCTTCAGGTCACTGCCACATTTTTTTGATAGAGCATGCCATATGTGTGTGTATATATACACATACATCACACATGTATTTATAATATATAGATATAAGTAGCTTTGTGCTTGAAATTGAAGATAATATAGTGATTAAGAAGGAGTAAAACAGATCTGCAAATGAGTGAGTAGTCACAAGAAAAGTTTCCATCAAGGGCTGGATGGCTTGGCGGTTAAGGCTTTGCCTGCAAAGCAGAGGACCCAAGTTCGATTCCCCAGAATCCACATAAAGCCAGATGCACATGGTGGTCCATGTGTCTGGAGTTCATTTGCAGGGGCAGATGCACCCGTTCTCTGTCTGTCTCTCTCACTCGCTCGCAAATAAATAAATAAATAAACAAAAATATTTTTTAAAAAAAGAATTGGCTAAGAAAAGTTTCCATCAAATGTCATAAATATGCTCATCAGAACCCATGGTGCTAACTCTCTATCAACCACCTCTGAAACATAATCCTTATTAATGTCTTTTCTGGATAATTAAAATGAAAAAGACAAGTGTTCATGACAACAATGGACTTTGAAAACTTACTGCATTCATTTTCCATTCTCACCTTTCAGATGAAAGTACTATCACTAAAACTCTAATTAGCAATGAAAAATTAAAACAAGTGAGTGTTTAAGCTGTCTTTCTTTATAGACTTTGTGTTTTCCTTGAAGCTCACTAACCTAACATTCCGAGACTAGACCACCAAAAAGGTCTGAAACATGAACCGAGGAAGTAAATTGCTTCCTCCAGGAAGATTCTAATGTTTAATTATTTGTCGCTTGACATATAAAACAGGATGGACAGCCAGAGGTGTTGAGAGGTGGAAGCCATTGTAGGGAAAGTCACGAGAATAAACTATTTACAATTTACCAATTTGGAGGCAATTCTGTGGGCCATACATTTATAACTATGCAACATGATCCCATAGGCTGCAGCATGGCCTCTCATTTCATGTTTCCAAGGGTAAAAATAATTAATGCCTTTTACGAGTACTCTTTTAAAACATTTAACTTGACATTTAATTAAATACTTGCCCAATATTTAATAATCAACTCATTAAGTAAATAGCTTCTCGGTAGCAGTTTGTGTTTTACATATTATAGGAATACAAAATTATCCCCAAGACATTTGAACTCTGGAACATAGGAAAGTAGAGAAAGCCATCGTTCATGATATGCTCCAGCACATAACAAAAAGTTGCAAAATAATTTAAAAGAAAAGATTGCCCCGTCTCTCTTTTTCTGGGGCTTTTAATTTCTAGTTGAGTGAACAAGAATGGAAATTGAATAAAACCTTTATAGATGAGCAAGAGCGTGGAGGACGGATGCGGCAGGATCATGAAACCTCAGAGAAACTGCACTAGGCTCTCATCAGAGCACTTGTGAAGAGGAATGAAAGAGATCGCAAAGGAGACAAGGTGATTTCACCTCATTCCTGCTAATAATGGCACATTTCATGTGCAGCTGCAGACAACTTTGCAGGATGGTAAATACGTATGGATTGTTTCTATTTATAAATCAACTGGGCATGGTGGTGCATGCCTTTAATCCCAGCACTTGGGATGCAGAGGTAGGAGGATCGATGTGAGTTTGAGGCCAGCCTGGGACTACAGGGTGAGTTCTAGGTCAGCCTAGATGAGTAAGACCCTACCTCTAAAAAAGTTATATTTATAAATCAAATTTACTCATAATTTAACATTTGAGCTAATGAGCAAGTCAATGGAGATGCTGATTTGCCTCCTCAGAGAACATAAATTCTATCAATTATTTACTGTTCACTATGGTCCATTTAAATTGAAAAAGAAACCTATATGCCACACATACTTAGCATGTATTACTTAGAATTTAAACACCAGCACCACATAAACCAGTTCATGCTTATAATCCCAGCAGCACTCAGGAAGCAGAGGCAGCAAGAACAGAAGTTCAAAGTCATCCTCGCTACATGGTGAGTCGATAAATTGGAGGTCAGCATGAACTACCTGAGACCCTGTCCTTAAAAAAAAAAAGAGCTCAGAGAGAAATTGGGTTTCTAGGTCTGTCCTGTGGCTTAGTGAAAATAAAAAATTACAATGAGAGGCTGCTCAGCACTGGGCTCCATTCCCTCTTTTATACAACTCAGATGCACATATAGACCACCCACCCACATCTGCACAGAGCAAGGACTACTAGGCTGGCCTGCATGGGTCCCCAGGGAACAATGCCATAGACTCACACATATAACCAGCCCAGACAAGCATGTAGACTGCCCACCCGTGCCTGCCAGGAGTAGAGAGGAATAGATTGCTTAGCATTGGTCCCTGCTCCCGTGAGGCACATGTGGATGGCCCAGCCATACCTGCTTGGAGCAAGGTGGACTAGGCAGCTCAGCACAGGTACCAAGTGAATGCTCCTTGTGTGCTCAACCCAGTTGTACATGTAGACTGACCATTCAGGTCCTCCTGGAGCAAGGTGGACTAGGTGGTCAGCATAGGCCCCAGTGGAGCTGCTATTGTTAAATTCCCAGCAAGACAAATGTACTCTCTCCAATTGGACAAATCCCAAGGGAAGTCAAACAACACAAGAAAGAAAGAAAGGCAAGTTATCCTCACCAAGAATGCCTAGTCCCATAGTTGAAGCCTACAACAAGAACTACTTAGAGGAAACTGGACAGAGAATTCCAAAATACAGTTCCTTTTTTTTTAGGTAGGATCCTGCTCTAGCCCAGGCTAGTCTGGAATTCACTCTGTAGTCTCAGGGTGGCTTTGAACTCACTGCAATTCTCCTACCTCCTACCTCCCTAGTGCTTAAAAGCATGTGCTATCATACCCAGCCCCCAAAATGCAATTCTGGTAATCATATGCAGCAACTTAAAGAGTACAAGAACCAAGAGCTGAGAGAAATGGAAAGCACCTGAAGGACATGAAAGAGGACACAAAGAAATGTCTGAATGAATTCCAAGACAGCACAGACAATCAACTAAAAGTGATGAAAAAGTCAAACCAAGAAAGAAACATGGAAAAACCATAAGGAGATAAAGATGCTGAAAAAGAACCTAATGAAAATCAAAACTGAAATAACTCAATTATAAAGTTCTCAAGAAACCCATGCCTACAGAACAAATCATGTGGAGAACAGAATATCAGGACTTGAGGGTAGGGCAGGAAAATAGATCAGGAGGCCAAAATCAATGACAAGTTAAAAAAAAACCACATGCAAACAGAATGTGAGAGAAATATGCCAGACCTTAAAAACACCAAATGTTTGAATCATGTACATACAAAAAGGGAAAGTAGTGTAGGTCAAGAGCATAAAAAGATGTTCAGTAAAAATTACAGAAGGCGGGGGCTGGAAAGATGGCTTTGTGGTTAAGGTGTTTGCCTGCAAAGCATAAGAACCCAAGTTTGATTAGTTTGTTTGCAGTAGTTGGAGTCCCTAGTATGCCCATTCTCTCTCTCTCCCTCTCTCTCTAATTCTCTCTCTCCCTCTTTCTCTATCACTCTCTCAAATAAATAAATGAATAAAATATATTTTTTAAAATTACAGAAGGACTGTAGAGATGGCTCAGGGGTTAAAGCATTTGCCTGCAAAGCCAAATGACCTGAGTTCAATATGACCTGAGTTCAATTCCCCAATGCCCACATAGAGTCAGATGCACAAAGTGGTGCATGCATCTGGGGTTCACTTGCAATGGCTAGAGACCCTGGTGCACCCATTCCTTCTCTCTCTCTCTCTCTCTCTCTCTCTCTCTCTCTTCCCTTACAAATAAATAAATAATTTTAATTACAGAAGAAAAATTAACAAATATTATGAGAGGTTCATCCAGGTACAAGAGGCATACAGAATCCCAAATAGGAGCATAGAAGAAATTTCTCACATCACATTATAGTTAAAACATTAAAGAGAAAACAAAGAGAACTAAGAGCTGAAAGAGGAAAACAGCTCAACACTTACAAAGGAAAGCCCATCAGAATAGCATATTTAGAGTTTCAGAAACTCCAAAAGCCAGAAAGGCCTGTAATGGAGTATTTCAAACTTTGAGAGAAAGTTTGGCTGCCAACCCAACAAAATTATCCTCATAGTAGAAGAAGAAAGAAAAAGTTCTCTGATAAAAGCTGGCTATATAAATATATGAGCCCTAAGCCAGCCCTATAGAGAATATTCAATAGAACACTTTGCACTAAAAAGAATAAGCATACTTAAGAGGAAAAAAATCAAAACTAGAACCGTTGAAAAGAAAATGCAAATCTAGAAAACACCAAACTCCACAAAATCTCCAACATGACAGTAATTAACTCACACTTCTCTATTGTTACTCTGAAAATTAAAGGACTCAATTCCCTAATCAAAAGACACTGATGCCTGGTGTGATGGTGGACAACTTTAATCCCAGCACTTGGGGGACAAAGGTAAGAGGATCACTGTGAATTCACTGTGAATTTGAGGCCAGCCTAGAACTATAGAGTGAGTTCCAGGTGAGCCTAGGCTAGAGGGAGACCCTACCTTGTAAAAAAAAAAGACACAAATTTAAAAACTGCATCAAAAAAATTATTATTTGGGAATCCCACTGTACCAATACAGAATCCACCTTAGGGGCAAAAGATGCAAAAAGATATTCTAAGCAAATGGAAGTAGGAAACAAGCAGAGGTGGCGTACTAAAATCTGACAAAATGTACTTTAAAAGTAACCAAAAAGAGATAAAGAAGGCCACTTTATACTCATCAAGAGAACAATTCAAAAAGAGGATATTAAAATCCGAAATATTTTCATGCCAAACCTAGGTTTAATGAATTTTATAAATCTTCAAGACATTAAATCAGACACAAATCCCAACATGATAATACAGGGTAACTTCCATACTCCACTATCACAAACAGACTGGTTGTCTAAATAGCAAATAAATAGAAAAACTGGAGCTAAATGATATTATAGATTAAATGGATTTAGTAGAAATCTACAGAACATTCCATCCAAACTATAGATGGAAACTCAGCAGCCCATAGAACAATCTCTAAAATAGATCATATATCAGGACACAAAAAAGTCTTCTGGTATTATATATGACCACAGTGCAATAAAATTAGAAATCAAGAGAAACAACTGGAAATAAGCAAACTCCTGGAGATTGAAAAACACACTATTAGAAGGCAATGAAAATACTTCTGGAACTGAATGGAAATGAAAAGACAACACACCAAAACCTATGGGACACAATGAAGGCAGTCTTAAGGGGAAAGTTTTATGTTCTAAATGCCTACAGTACAAAAATAATGAGATTTCAAATAAATATTCTAACAATCCATCTGAAGGCTTTGGGTAAACAAGAATAATCCAAACTAAAAGTAAAATATTTAAATTTAAAAAATCAGGGTCAGAAAGAAATCAGTGAAATACAAATGAAGAAAACAAGTTCAAAAAATGATTAAGGGGTTGAAGAGATGGCTCAGTGGTGAAGGCGCTTGCTTGCAAAATCTGATGACCTGGGTTAGCTTCCCCAGCACCTATGTGGAATTGGATGTACAAGGTGGTGTATGCATCTGGAGTTTTTTTTGCAGTGGACAGAGGCCCTTGCACACCCATCCATTCTGCCTCCCTGTCTCTCTCACTCATTTTCTGTCTGTATCTCTATGCTTGCAAGTAAATAAAATAAAAATTTAAAAAATGATTAAGGGCTAGAGAGATTGCTCAGTGTGGTTAAGGTACTTGCCTACAAAGTCTAATGACTGTGGTTCAATTCCCCAGTACCCACATAAAGCCAGATGCACAAAGTAGCACATGAATCTGGAGTTTGCAGTGGCTGGAAGCCCTGTTACCCATTCTCTCTTTCTCTCTCTCTCTGTTTCTCTTCTCTATGTCTTTCTTTCTGCATGTAAATAAATAAAACAATAAACCATTTTTTAAATTTTCAAAAAAGTATTAAAGAGCTCATTTTTGAAAGAAATCCACAATATTGACAAATTCACTAGCCATATTAACCAAAACAAAGAGATAAGTTCCAAATCAATAAGATGAGAGGCTAAAAAGGAGATATTACAACATTTTTGTTAATGAAAATGAGAGAAATCATAAGGAAATATTTCAAAAACCTACTTTCTAGCAAATTCAAAATTTAAAAGAAATGTATAAATTTCATGATACATATGATCTACCAAAGTTAAACCCAGAAGAGATAATCTAAACAGAACTATAACATCTAATGAGATTTAAGCAGTAATTAAAAATCTCCAAACCAAAAAAAAGTACATGCCCAGCAAATTCACTGGTGAATTCTACAAGTGAATTTATAGAACTTTATAGAACTGAAACCATTACTTCTCAAGTTATTTCATAAAATTGGAAAGAAGGGAATGCATCTGACAGCATACTAATACCAAAACGAGGGAGAGAGAGAGAGAGAGAGAGAGAGAGAGAAAGAGAGACAAAGAGAGAGAGAAAAACTAAAAAAAATATAGACCAATATCCCAGATGAAATGTGATACAGAAATTCTCAATAAAATTCTTGCAAATTAAATCCAAGAACACATCAAAAATATCATCCACCTCAACCAAACATGTTTCATCCCAGGGTTTGATGGATGGTTCAACATATGGAAATTGATAAAAGTAATATATCATATAAATAGACTTAAGGACAGAAATCACATGATCATCTCAATAGATGCAGAAAAGGTCTTCAATAAAACAAAGCATTCCTTTATGACTAAAACACTGGAGATACTTGAGATGGAAGAATCATATCTTAACATAATAAAGGATATATATACTAAAGCCAATATCATATTAAATGGGGAAAATTTTAAAGTGTTCTTCCTAAGTTCTGGAACATGACAGGGATGTAAATTCTCCCCACTCCTATTTAACATAGTATGTGAACTCTTAGCTAGGAATAAGACAAGAGGAAAAAATAAAAGGGATACAAATTGGAAAGGAACAAATCAAATTAGCTTTATTTTCAGATGTTATGATTCTGTACTTAAAGAGTTCCTCCAAACTATACCTGTTAAATACTCTCAGCAAGGTGGTAAGATATAACATTAACACACAAAACTCAGTAACCTCTATATATACTGATGACAAACATACTGAGAAATAAATCAGGGAAATAGTTCCATTTTCAAGACCAGCAAAATATTAAAAATCTTGAAATATCTCTAACCAAGGAAGTGAAAAACCTCCACAATGAAAACATTAAAACATCAAAGAAAGCAGGGTGTGATGACACACACCTTTAGTCCTAGCTTTTGGGAGGCTGAGGTAGGAGGGTTGCAATGAGTTCAAGGCCACCTTGGGCTTACAGAGTGAGTTCCATGTCAGCCTGAGCTAGACTAGGACCCTGACTCAAAAATAAAATAAAGGGCTGGAGAGATGGCTCAGCGGTTAAGGCACTTGCCTCCAGTGCCTAAGGCCCCGGGTCCCACATAAGCCAGACCCACAAGGTGGTGGCCCTGGTTCTCTCTCTCTCTCTCTCTCTCTCTCTCTCTCTCTCTCTCTCTCTCTCTCCCCTTGAAAATGAATAAATAAAATATTTTTTAAAAAAGAATCAACTCCAGATGGATCAGATACCTCAATATAAGACCTAAAACTGTGAAGCAACTAGAGAAAAAAGGAAGGAGAATACTCCAAGATATATGAGTAGAGAAAGACTCCAGGAGCCCAGGGAATAAGGCAAACACTCAAACATTGAGATCTCATGAAACTAAAAAGCTATTGTACAGCTAAGAGAAACCATCAACAGAGTCAATAGACAACCTGTAGAATGTGAGAAAATCTTTACCAGCCATACATCTGACTGTTTTAGTATCTATATACAAATACATAAAGAACTCAAAAATCAAGCCAAAAAAATAAATCAATCAATTCAGTCAAGAAAATGAGTCAGGGAACTGAACAGAGAGTTCTCAATGGAAGAAACACAAATGGCCAATAAACATTTTTTAATGTTCAATATCTTTATCCATCAGAGAAAATAAAACTACTTTGCAGTTCCAGATCATTATAGTCAGACTAGCTATCATCAAAAAAATCAAATGATAATACTGGTGAGGGTGTGTGGAAAGAAGGGCCCTCATTCACTAATTGATGAGTGGTAGTTTTAGTGTTTGTCCCCCATAGAGTCAGGTGTTTTGTTAAAAGATTATAACTTGGGGCTCCAGGTGACTGGGATATGGGAGGTATCACTGGGGGCAAATCTGAATTCCAGCCCAAAGGTATAAGAAAGCACTAGGAGCTCTGGGTTCCTACTTGCTGCCTGTTCACGCTTGTTGCTTTTGGTGTTTGCTGACTGTTTGGTTGTTTCTCCCTGCTTGGATGCATGAAAATGACTTCTACAGCAATTGATGGAACGTCCCCTTCTCCCTCCTCCTCCTCCTCCTCCCTGGATATGTAACCTGGAAATAAATCTCTTCCTTCTCTAAACTGAGCCTGGTTTGGATGTTCATCCCAACAACACGGAACTGTCTACTACAGAAATTTGGTACTGAGAGTATGGTCTTATTGCAATGATCTGACCATGTGGATTTGGGTCTTTTAAAACTTTTGTTCTGGAGGCATGGTCATGGACTTGGTACTTGGAACTGAAGATGCCTGCCAGAGTGGTAAGCTGAGATTTATGGGCTCTCCTAATGATGGTTTGAAATGCAGATGGTCAAAAAGTAGAGAGAATGTTCTTTAAAGGCTTTTCTAACGAACTTTCAAAGGAGAAGGAAAGACAACAGAGAACTTCGTTAGATCCGGGCATAAGGTCCAGTTGCGTTCTGCTACCAATGCCCAAAAGGTTTGATCAAGGTTGAATTTAAAAGTAATGGACTGATTTGCTTGGTGGAAAATAGAATACTAAGAGATATAAGATGTGATTTGGAAAAGTTTAAGAAAGGTTAAGAATACTGGCACAGACACTGTTTTTAAAGCTGCTATTGTTAAGGAGATTACCACCATTAAGGATGGCTCAACTACTTTACACAAACAATGGAAAGGATGTCTGAGGTGATTGCACCCAGGAATTTAAAAGGAGATGACTGAAAGGAAGGAACCTGATCTTCTTCCCTTGATAAAAAAAATATATATGGGCTGGAGAGATGGCTCAGAGGTTAAGGCACTTGCCTCCAGTGCCCAAGGCCCTGGGTTCAATTCCCCAAGACCCACATAAGCCAGCCCCACAAGGTGGTGGCCCTGGTGCGCTCTCTCTCTCTCTCTCTCTCTCTCTCTCTCTCTCTCTCTCTCTCTCTCTCTCTCCCTCTCTCTCCTTGAAAATGAATAAATAAAATAATATATATATATGGGCCAAAGGAAGGGTAGCACTGCTCACTATGCAAACTTCCAGAGACAAAATGGCCTTAATATTCAAGTCTTCGAAGTGCCTATAATACCTATACAATAATGGGAGGAAAAAATGATGACATCGAAACAAAACAGAGACCATTTGAGAGGGGGAGGAGATATGAGGGAAGGTAGGGGGGGAATCATAATGGATTATGGCCTATAATTATGGAAGCTATCAATAAAAAGTTGAAAAGAATGTGGCCATATCTTTACCTACCTGGTATTGAATTTTTGAAGCATGAAAAATGCATGGAAGCAAGTGATAAGATGCACACAGTTCCAGGAGCCCCTACTGAGACACGGCACATGAAGCAGGGTGATGTCATTCTTCTGGAGGCCAGTGAAGCCATTATAAGATGAACTATGGTTTTTGTTGGAGATCCAAAGATGTATTGGATATACCAGGACTATGAAAAGGCTACCATGGAGTTATGTTGGCTAAAGATGGAAGTTTTCCCTGGCTACTCAGCCCAGTTGAAGGGATAGAAATTGGAAATCCAGAGACTGTCAGTCACTGATTATGGACATCAGATTTGAGTTGCAGATGTTTGATGTTTACCTGATGGTTATTAATTTTGCATTGGTCCAGTCTCTCCTTGTTATGCCTTATAGCAATGGAAATGTTTACTCTGTGCCATTCATTATATGTTGCAAGTATGTAACTTGTTTTGATTTTTACAGGACTCACAGTTAAGAGACAGTCTTGAATCTCAGATGAGACTTGGGACTTTGGAATGATTTTAAAGTTGGTAGAGACCACGGGGACCTTTGAAGTTGGACTGGATACAATTTACAATGTGAAATGGTCATGATCTGGACCCATGGGGGAGCAGGGCCAGAGGCAACTGTGGGTATTATAGCCAACAATTCCAATGATCCGAGACAAAAAAAAATTCAAGTAGCTTTTAAGAGAATGAATGATAAGGATTTAAAGATCTCAAGTCAGATTTGAGAGGATATATGAAAGAAATGATCCTTGCCCTGCTCATGTGTTCTTCATATTACATGCCTGAAGTTTACAAAATGGAATGCAAGGGAGTAGGAGCTCAGGTACGTGTTCTGATTGAGATTTGACGCCCACGAACAAATCAAGAAAATGGCAAGCTTCAGGTGCAGTGATGAATGTGTCTCAAGGAAATAAGGGAGTGATAGAAGAAGGCACCCAACATCTTCCTCTGGCTCCCATACATGTGCACCAGGTACACCTGCGGACACACACACACACACACACACACACACACACCCAAAAAAAAGAAAAAATAGAAAGATCTCAAAATAAACAACCAAGTGATGCACCTCAAGGTCCTTAAAAAAAATCTAAACCCAAACCAGTAGATGATGGCTAGAACTGACAAAGATAGCATACCAGTGGATGGCCGGAAATGGTAAAGATCAAAACAGAAATTAGTGAAATGAAAACAAAAACAACAATACATAAAATCAATCAGATAAAGTGTTGGGTCTTTGGAAAAATAATAAATGAGATTGACAAGATGCCAGCCAAACTAACCAAAAGAAAGAAGACCTAAATTGCAGTCTGTGGATTACTTCGGAGGTCATTGTACACTAATACCCTGGTTCATCCACAGAGTTGGGTGGACAGCAGCATCTTGGGATAGTGGTAGGATGACAGGCATAGCCACCCGGGAGACCGTGGCAGTGGACAGCTCTTGTTCATTGTATATATAGAGGAAAAGGCAGAGGTAGGGGCATAGGCAGCAAGGGGATTGGTAGGGGCAGGGTAGTCTGTGGACATCTTGTGAGTGGATTGGCAGGGGCCAGTACCCTGAGGATGCCTAGTTTGCATAGATAAGTTGGGGGGGGACTTTCTACGTGACTCTAGACATGTATAGAATGGTGATGGCTGCAGAGGAACTGTAACCTTATTGTTTAGGTATGTTATTATAGCTGGACTGAGTTTAGGCCTTGAATTGCCTGCTTATCACAGGGCTCAGCTGTAGCCTTCCTGGAGGGCCCAGGGTATGCTTGAGATTATCAGGGCCTCAGACTTGTCTCGACTTCCTTTAACAGAAGGAGACAGTCCTGGACGCCTTCCGAACTCAGCAAAACCCTATATCCTCCATGTCACTTAGCAGGGTCCCACACCAAATTAATAAAATTAGAGTTGAAAGGGAGAGATTGCTTCAGATCCTAATGAAATATAGAAAATCCATAGGGAATACATGGAAAACTTAAATTCTCAAAAACTGAAAAATCTAGAAGAAATGGAAAAATTCCTTGGCTCATATGACATATCAAAATTAAATCAAGAACATATAAACAACTTGAACAGAGTGATAACAGTTAACAAGGCGTGTTTGTAGAAGCCTCCCGACAACCACAGTCCACCAGACGGATCTATTGCCAAATTCTATGGAACTTTAAAAGAAGAGCTAACACCAATGCTACCCAAACTCTTTCATTAAGTAGAATTGGAGGTATGCTACCAGTCATTCTACAAAACCAGCATTACCCTGATACTAAAACTACCTAAGGACACAACAAAGAAAGAAAATTATTGTGGCTGGGAAGATGATTCAGTGGTTAAAGCTACTTGCTTGCAAAGAATGACGACAGCCTGGATTCAGTTCCCCAAGACTCCTATGAGCCAGATGCACAAAGCAGCACATGCATCTGGAATTCATCTGCAGTGGCAGGAGGCCCTGGAGTACCCATGCTTGCTCGTGCTCTCTCTTTTAAAACTATAGACTAATTTCCTGATGAGTACAGAGACAAAGATTTTGAATCAATTTCTTGCAAATCAAATCTATAAGAACATTAAGGAAATCATACACTGTTGGTGTGGGATTTTAGGGATTCAGGGGGATCCCCCAGGTATATGAGCCCCAAGTTTTGGGCTCTTTCCTAATCTTTAATGAAGAATAATAAAGAGGGATTCAAGAAGGGCAATTTATGAATTATTGGGTTTATTTGGGGAGAAATCACAAATTGTGGAGTTTGTTTAAGGGGATTTGGGATCTGGGAAGGAAGGTCAGAACACACTTTTATGTGGAAAACATATTCAAGAGAGACTGAAGTTTCAGAGAAAAACTGGAGTTAACCCCTCATGGAAAGCTAAAAGAAACTGAGGCTTATTTAAAGAGGAATTAGAATATATTTAAAGAAAAGTTAGAATGGAGACTCTGGCGTGGCATCTATGGGGTAAACAGGCTTCCAAGGAAGATTAGAGGGAACCACAGCACGTGGAAGGTGAAATCTAGGAGCTAGTGTCCCTGGGAGGAAGTCAGAGAACAAACTGAGACGTCTTAGAAGACAGGAACACACATGGCCTCCACCACGTGCTTTCCCTTGAAGTTCCCACTTGGCCAATGCAGAGTGGGGATACCCACGTGGTGGACATAGAGAACCACAGAAGGTTTTCAGTAGCTGCTGAAAAATCCCAAATCAGAGACAATGGGGAGGCTAGGATTATTTAAAGAGAAATCAAAATTCATTTCAAGAGACAGGGTTATGTTTCCCCTCCCCACTCAGACAGGCTGCTGAGTGGAATGGGGACCAAAAACTCACTTGGGGTCCAGGCCACAGGATGAAAGCTTAAAACAAGGGAGCCAGGCTCCCAGGAGGTGAAGAAGCCAAGAAGAGGGATGGTGCGTGTGGTAGTTTTGAGTAAATGTCTCCCAATAGAATTTATTATAATTGTGTTTATTAAATTGTTAATTTTCTCCAGGCTTCTGGCTGGAGGAAGTGTCACTTTGGCCTAGCCTCCTGGGGACTGGCCCTTTCTAAATTGGATGCAAAATACTAGGGATAGATATGCAAAAGAAAAGCTGGAACCCCAGGTCTGGCAGTTCTGCATTTTGTGAATTACAGTGTTACAGTGTGCTTGCTTGCTTGCTTCTGGAGGTGCTGTTTCTCTCTCTGCTTGCTTTTGTGAAAGGGGGCCAGCCTTTTTTCCTTAACTTCCCCTGGGTCTGTTACTTAAATAAATACTTTCCTCCCCAAAATTGTGCCTGGAGATTCATCCCAGCAGCGTGACTGACTACGACAGCGAGTGTGAGTTAGTCAGGGGAAAGATCAGATTGGTTAATAAATCTGGATAAAGGCTCTCTGAATCCACCCACACCTGGGTCATCCCAGGTCATAGTGCACTAGACTGTGGGCAGCAGGGGGTGCTGTAGATCAGTCTCAGTCAGACACGAGTTCCAATTCTGCCAGGAGAGATGGCATGTGGATGATGGCATCTCCTGGTTCCTTCTGGGCCTCACTCCCTAACTGAAACTGCCTATACAAGTTAGCTTCCTCCTATTTTCCTTCATTGTGACCAAACTGGTTTTATTCCAGGGGTGTAAACATGGCTCAACATATGCAAGTCAATACACATAACTCAGCATAGAACTAGACATAAGAAGAGAAATTACATGTTCATCTCAATTGATACAGAAAAGGCTGTCAATATCATCAGAATCCATGCATAATAGATACCATAGAGAAAAAAAATCTTTAAAATAAAACATGAAGACACGAAGACACTATCATAAAGAACATACTCCAACATAAGAAAGTCTATATGTGACAAACCAATGGCTAATATTAGAAAGATAGAGAGAAAGAGAGAGAGAGAGAGAGAGAGAGAGAGAGAGAGAGAGAGAGAATGGGTGTTAGGGCCTCTATCCACTGCAAACAAACTCCAGATGCATCCACCACTTTGTGCATCTGGCTTTACGTGGTGCTGGGAAATGGAAGCCCAGGTCCTTAGGCTTTGCAGGCAAGCACCTTAACTGCTGAGCCATCGCTCCAGCCCAGCATTCTCAATACTGAGGT
>PVHP010036596.1:0-17768 GCA_004024765.1 Zapus hudsonius | reverse complement strand
TGAGCTGAACATATTGTGTTTATATCTTGAATGATTATTAGTTTGTGGGGGCCAGGGGCGGACTGTCATGGTTTGATACAGGTGTCCCCCACAAACAATTGAATGTGTTCTGATAGAGCGATCCTCAGCTGATGGCAGTTTGGGTTTTACAACCTCGATGAAGCTGTGTTGTCAGGGGCGGGCTTATGGGGGTTATAAGACAGCTTCCCCTTGCCAGTATTTGGCACACCTTCCTGTCGCTGTTTGCAGTGCTGTGGCAGAGGTGATGTCCAGCCCTCTGCTCATGCCATCGTTTTCCCTGCCAGAATGGAGTCTCCCCTTGAGTCCGTAAGCCAAATAAACCCATTCCTCTACAAGCCGCTTTTGTTTGGGTTCTTCCTGCGTAGCAACAAGAAAGCTGACTGCAACAGCCACCAAGGACATACCTCCTGAAGAGTCCTGCTGGAGACTAAAGAGGAAACTTAATCACAAGCACCTGAGTCTATGGGAACATTACATTCAAACCACCACCCTGATGATAGTATGGTGATGATGGTGGTGATGGTGATGGTGATAGTCATAGTAATAGTGAGGAGGGTGGTGGTGAAAATAGTACCATGTGATATGTAGCCCTTACAATGAGCTAGATTTTGCTCCAGGTGCGCCTGGCACATCAAGGTGAGTGCCATCATTATCACCATTTTAGAGATCAGGAAATGGAGGTAGAGATAGGATAATGACCTGCGCAGAGTCCTTGCAAATGGCAGAGCTGGTGTGTGAATCTAGGCTTCAGGACCACAGAGTGCATGCTTTCGCTCCCTGCATTTGGCTGCCCTTCACCCTCCCCCATGTTTAGCAAGTGCATATCCAACTTCACATATTCTCTTTCTGAAAGGAACTCAAGGAAGGAGGTAAGGTCCCCACTATTTCATGGCACTTTCTCATGCTAACTGTTCTCTCCATGGAATCTAGGGGCAGGGATGCGGCTCAGTCTTGGGGCCTGTATTAGTTACTTTTCTCATGGCTGTAACTGAATACCTGACAAAAGCAATATAAAGAAACAAGAATTTATTTCCATTCACAACTTGAGGAGATACAGTCCATTATGTCAGATTCATTCTAGAACCTCAGCCCATAGAATGATGCTCCACATTCAGGCAGTTACTATGCATGGAAAAGCTCACGGATGCATTCAAAGGCACACCTCACAAATGCCCTAACTCATTTCTTAATCCAACCAAATTGGCAATGGAAATTAATATCACAGGGCCTACCCAGGAAGCCTGGATGTTTTCAACACCACTGTTCTCTTTTCCCTAGCCAGGGGTGGCTTCTCTTCTCTGGTCCACACTGGATGAAGAAGCATTGCCCTGACCACACCTCAGGTCCATCTCTGCCCGGCAGCACCACCTTCAACTCCTTCAGAGCAGCTCTCGGGCTTCCCTCTGACTATGACCCAGTGTAGTCACTCCACAGCCCTCAGGGTGCCTCAGAGAACACCTATTCCTATTCACAGTCTGTGCTGAGAACCTCGCTGATTTTATCGCCACCACACCCACCGAAGCAGGTACCTTCACAGTCATCAGTACCTCATTCTATTTTTTCAAATAAAGAAACTGAGGCTTAGAGGGGCTGGGCAGATGGCTCAGTGGTTAAAGGTGCTTGTTGGCAAAGCCTGCTGGCCTAGGTTCAACTCCCCAGCCACCCCCCCCACACACACACAAGTAAAAATCTAAAAATCAATTGAGGCCTCACAAGAGATCATTCCGACTTCTGCTCAGAGAGGGAAATTTCAGGACTCAAATACAGCAGTCTGGAGGGTTGCATGGGGTTGCATGCTCAGTCACCATTTTCTGAACTCCAAGCCCCTACTCCCAGAGGGAAGAACCTGACAGATTGAGTTTGTGTATTGGGCAGGTGAGGTCACATAGCAGATATACAGCTGAACAGGGAGCCAAAGGGTGGGGTGTGAGGGAAGAAGGAATTGCAGTTCACAGAAGATGTGGCACATGGTATGTCAGGCACATAGTCAAGAAGCTGTCTTCTAATCTCTGTTGGGTGTGGTGGGAGTTCAGATTCCCTGTTTGTTACTCATGGACCAACTGAAAGTTGAACTGTTTCAGGCCACATTCAAGTGAGAGATGCAAGTGCCCACCTCCTACTTTCTTCGACCAAGCATCTGGGGAGAATGGCAGGGACAATTGAAGAATATATTCTGTGATAGACTTCATTTCCCAAAAAGGGCTGCAATACATATCTCCCTTCCCATACATTCCTCCTAAACTATGAGGAGCTGGGGAGATGGTTCAGTGGATGAAGTGCTTGTACACGTGTCAGGACCAGAGTTTGGACTTCTAACACCCATACATATATCTTGGGTGGGTGTGGAGGACACCTACAACCCAGCACTCTGGAGACAGAGATGGGGAGGTCCCTGTGGCAAGCTGGTTAGCTAGACTAGCTGATTCAGTGGCTCTGGGTTTCAGTGAGAAACTGCCTCAGAGAATAGAGGAAACTGACTGAGAAAGATACCCATCTATCGACCTCTGGCCTCCACATGCACACATCCACGCACACCCACTCACACAGGTGTCCACATGCATACAAACACACATGTACACCAGAAAGAAAAGAAAAGTGACTTTCCCTCCCACTGAGATAAGGAGGACTCGGTCTTCTCCTTGAGTCTAGGAGGGTGTGTGACAATGGCAGGCAGGATACCCTGGGTTCTATTGTTAGGCAGGAAAAGATGAGCAAGCTTCCCATGGTATCCTTGAATGCCCTTGGGACCCAGTCACCTTCTATGAGGAAGCACAAGACCACTGTGCTGGTCAGCTTTCTGTCATTGTGACAAAATTCCTAAGATAAACAACTTGCAAGAAGAAAGGGTTGACTTAGGGTTTAGAGGTTCCAGCTCTGGTCTGTCGTCATTGCTTTTGAGTCTGTGATGAAGCAACACATACCTGTTAGGAATGTGCACTAAAGTTGCTCATGTGATTGGGGGACGAAAGAGCAAAGAGGAAGATGAGGGGCTGGAGTTCTAACATGGTCACACTTCCAATGCCCTACCTTCCTTCTTCCAGGCCTCACCTCTTAAAGGATCCACCACTTCCCAATAGCACTACAGGCTGGGGACCAAGCCTTAACACTGGTGCTCTGGGAATCATTGAAGATCCAAACTACATGCCAACCTCTACAGAGGGACCATATGGAGAATTCCAGAACCACTGGGAAGAGAGCAAAGCCTGACTGGCTCCAGCTTCAGCTCCAGCCGTGGCTCCTGCCCATCTGGACATAATGCTATAATCCAGAACCAGTCATCCTCATGTTCCTGACCCACAGAAGCTGTGACAGATGTGATGACTCTTGCTAAGGTTTGGGTAGGGGTGGATTTATTATACAACAGTATTCTCTGAGTTTACAGAAGTCTCCAGAAGGAGATGAGTGCTACCTGGGAACATCTGAAGGACTTTATGTAGGAGTTAGACTTGAAAGTGTGAAGTTGCAGGAGACAACACTTTGATCACCAGGTGGAATTTTTGTTGTTGTTGTTAACGTGTGTGTGTGTGTGTGTGTGTGTGTAGGGGGTGGGTGTATCAGGGCCTCTTGCCACTCCAAATGAATGCCAAATACTTGTACCTCTTTTTGCATTGGGCTTATGTGGGTGGCTTGGCAAGTACCTTTAACCTCTGAGCCATCTCTCTACCCCACCCCCAAGATATAACTCTTTTTTTAAAAAATATTTTTTATTTTTCATTTTCAAGCAGAGAGAGATTGAGAGAGAGAGAGAGAGAGAGAGAGAGAGAGAGAGAGAGAGAGAGAGAGAGAGTACCAGGGCCACCACCTTGTGGGTCTGGCTTATGTGGGTCCTGGGGAATTGAACCCAGGGCCTTAGGCACTGGAGGCAAGTGCCTTAACCGCTGAGCCATCTCTCCAGCCCCCAAGATATAACTCTTAATAAGAGAAGAGAAATTGTTTTGAAGAATACATATTTAGTAAACTCTTCTTAAAAGAGGTAAAGATTAGACTAGGCCTTTTGGGTTGGAAATATAGGAAGGATCACTCTGCACTGGAAACTTGACTGTAACCACCACACCTTAATCACAGCCCTCTCACCTGTTCTCCTTATCTACTTGTAGAGCATTCTCCTTCAAGACCTTTTTCCAATTAGACATTCCTTTGCTTCCCTCATGTCCCACGTCCCATCAGTTGCTAAAGGGCTACAGTAAGTGCTGCCCCTGTTTCTTCTGCTCCGATTGCACCGTTGGCTTTGTTCATGACACCCTCACCTCTCATCTGCAGCATCAGGATGGTGAGATGGCTGCCATACCCATTCCTTGACCAGGATGTCCATAGTGTGTCTGTGCCTGGCTCCAAACCTCAAACTTGCACTCACTTCCTTCAGAACAAAGATGCAGTTTCTTGGGCACTCAAGACTGATGATCCTGGGTTGCGCATGGGGCTCAGTGGTAGAGAGCTTGCCTACCATGCTCAGAACCTTGGTATCGATCCTCAGTAGCCAAAACATTCATGATCTGGTAAAGAATGAGAAGAGGATACAGAGAGATTCCTGTACTAGTTTCTGTTTCCATTCTCTCTCTCTCTCTCTCTCTCTCTCTCTCTCTCTCTCTCTCTCTTCTCCTCTCTCTCTCTCTCATGTGCACATGTGCTGTCTCTCTTTCCCTCTTTGTTGTCAAACTCTCTGAAATCCTGGTTCGGTCTCCCAAGTGCTAGGATTGTAGGTATGTGCCATCACACCCAGCTTCCCACACTAATTTCTTAATCTTGGTATAATAAATTACCATAAACTGGGAGGTATAAAACATCAGAGGTTTATGGTCTCCAAGATCTGAGGGCTACCTTCTAATTCAAAGTGTTAGCAAAGCTACATTCCCTCTGAAGGCTCATGGGAAGAATCCTTCCCACTTCTTCCTAGCTTCTGGTAGCTCCCAGCAGTCCTTGGCACTCTTTGACTTACAGAGGCATCCCTCTCACTTCTGTCTTCAGATGACGTTCTACCTGTTTGTGTGTCCCCATCTTCCTCTCCTTTCTCTTATAAAGATACCAGTCACTGGATTTAGAGCCCACTCTAACCCAGTACAACCACATCACAACTTGGTTATTTCTGCAAAGACCTTATTTCCAAATGAGGTCACCTTCATAAGCATAAGGGGTTAGAACATGACTATACCATTTTGGGAACACGATTCAACCCTTTAAAACCCCCAACTGGTAGAAAGTGCCAAAACAAGAGTGTAGGGCAGGGAAGGCATCTTCCTTGTGAAATGGCCCTGGATGAAGAGAACAATTTCAGGAAGAGTGGGAAGTAACATTAAGTAGGGCAGCCCAGCGAGGTGTTCGAGAAACACAATAGCATGCCCGATCAAAGGGTAGGATGCTGGCTTTGTGGCAAAGTCAGCATGGAAGACATCTACAGAAGAGGTTACAGAAGGAAAGCTTGGAGGGTAGAGTGAACAGGAAGCCTGGGTGGCCCAAAGGTGAGAAGGTAGTATTGTGAGCCTGTGGGAACTGGGAATCCTGCTGCCTTTGTCCAAGAACCTAGAGCAGTGTCTGTCACATGAGTGTGTGTGTGGGGTGTGGGTTGGAATGCAGGGACAAAGGCTTGCAGCTGTAAGACTGGAAAGAAAGAATGCAGCAGCCACTGACAGGTAGCTAACTGAGCCGGTCCTGTAGCAAGATGATGATGAAGAAGTAGAACAGTTAAGTGCCACCTAAAGTCAAACTCAAGGGGTTAAGGGGTGTGGCACAGTAGAATAGTGGTAGAGCACATGGGCAAGTCCCTGGTTTCAATCCCTAACACAAAAGGTAAGAGGGGCTGGTGACAGAGCAGGAGGAGGCCATGAGTTCCAGCCCCAGTACCCTGTCTCTCCATGTAACTGCCAGGTATAAAGGTGTTGGGGAGGTAGAGACAGGAGGAACCCTGGGGCTCCCTGGCCTACCAATCTAGTCTAACTGCTGGATTCTCAGAAGAGATCAAGATTCTACTCTGTGCATGGGAGTGCAGTACAGAAAGGCTGACAGCCACATTCTAAGGTGGGAGGGCTTATGATCTGACTCCTGTCCCCTCCCTGAATCTTGTCTCTTCTGGTCTAGGAATAGAAACCATTCCATCTCAAGTCTGGGGTTCTTGTATTATCCTTTCCCATGCCACACCTCACATATTTTTGGAACGGCCACTTTTTACAGTTTAATTATTCTTTTAGGTCACTATACAAGATAACAGGTTTCTTTGTGGCATTTTTCTTACATATGTGTCATTATATATTGTCCTCATGTAATGGCCTCCTTATAAACTCTCCTCTAATTTTTCTGTTTTTAAAAAGAAGGTGTAGTGTCATATGAGGATGACACTAAAATCCTCAACATGTACACGCACAAAGACGCACCCCCCACACACATTAAAAATGGCTTTAAAAAAGGCTCATAACATAGCACCTGTTGGTGACAGACTTAATCCCTCCTACTTAGAGCACCTGCCACACAAGCTTACCAGAGCATGTCTACACCCTCAGAGTGGGCTCTGTCGTTTAGGATGTAAAACAGTCCTCATGCGTGTGTTTTCTCCACAGCACGGCATACACTAGGCCCTCAAACGCAACTCCCCCAAAAGGAATAAATTTGGTCATCCAAAGAAGATGGAAAAATTCCCCGGACCTATACACTCTGGCTTTCAGACTTGCTTCCAAATGCATGCAAGGCCCCCCTAAGCACTTGTTGAAGCAAACACAGTAAATCCGCTTTGCCCAGCTCGGTTCCGCCCTGACAGCCCCACCGGCCGCCCCATTAAATCCTTATGTAAGAGTTAATGACCCTTGTGGGGGGGACCCCGGCCATCCCTATTTCCAAACACGTTTTTATTTTTTTTTGGGGGGGTAGATTCCGACATCCATCCCTCAGTCTCGGTTTCCCCACAAAGATCTTAAATGCCCGCAGCCAAGCTCCGAGGGGGGGATCGGGAGGGCGCGGCGTGTACATGAGGCCTGCGCACCGGGCACCGGCTCGGAGCCCTTGGGACCGCCCCGGGGCTCCGGCTCTGCGGGTGACAGCGATCCCGGAGGCGGTATCCGTGGAGCCAGACGCCTGGGCCCGGAGTCCGCGGAAGATGGCGGCGCGGCCGGGCCCCGGGCACCGGCGAAGGGCCGCGGCGTGGCGCGCTCGGCTGGGCCCGCGCGGCTAGATCGGCGCCTGGGCCTGCGGCGCGGCCTCGTCCCCGCCCGCCCGCCCGCCGTCCTCGGCCCGCCCGCCCCGCCCCGCGCGCCCGCCCCTCCCCGGGCCGGCGGTGCCCCGCGTCGCTCCCCCGGGATGGCCCGCGCGCCTCGGCGCTGCGTCTCGGAGCTGGCGGAGCGGCGGCGGCCGCGCTCGGGGGGCGCGCGGCGGCTGCGGCGGCGGCGGCGCGGGGCGTGAAAGGCTCGGCCGCCTCGGGCCGGAGAGGAGAGCGCCGATCGCTACCGGGCGTTCGGACGCCGCCAACATGTCGGATACCAAGGTAAAAGTTGCCGTCCGGGTCCGGCCCATGAACCGGCGAGGTGAGCAGCTCTTCCGTTCGCTTTGATTTCTACCCGGGTCGTGGGTGGAAAGGGGGTGCAACTTTGCAAACTGCGGGGCGCGGGGCCGCGGCCCTGGGGCGGAGGCAGAGCCGGCGGCCACCCGGTGCCCGCGGCGCCGTCTCCCGGGACGGACCGAGCCGTGCGCGCTGGCCGGCCGCGGGCTCCGCTTCGGTGGTGGATGCCCGCCCGCGGGACTCCGGCCCAACGTCGCTGTGCCCCTGTGCTTCCAGAACTGGAACTGAACACCAAGTGCGTGGTGGAGATGGAGGGGAACCAGACGGTCCTGCACGCGCCTCCTTCCAACACCAAGCAGGGAGAAAGGTAAGGCGCGCGGGCGCGGGCGCGCGGGCTTCCGAGCGGGAGAGGGCGGGCAGAGGATCCTGCAAGTTGGAGGCAGGAAAATGGGAGTGTGCCCTCCTATTGTAAGCAGGGTGGCTTCAAGTTTGTTGCACGCCGCCCCCGTGGGGAGCGTGTGCAAGTCCAAGTTCCTGTCCTCCCTCTGGGTCCCCTCCCACCTAGCGCGGGGTCCATCGGGCTGGGCACTCTGGTGCCTTTGAGACACCTGGACCGTGCGGGCTCAGGTCTGATGGGCATTCTGGAGATGATTAGCTCAAAGGCCACATTTTACTGATAAGAAAACTGGGCAAATGACCAACCCAAGGCCTTATTGGTGGCACCCAGTGCTCTTTTCTGGCTCATGCCCTGCGATTCCATTGCTAGAACACTTCAGGGATGCTGTGTGTATAATGGGGGCGGGGGCGCGATAAAGCAAAACACCCTTGTAGGATGCAGGCTCAGGCCGGGCCATTTAAAAATCCTTTTTTTTTTTTTTTTTTGGTTGTTTTTGGTGGTGGGGTTGAGTTGAGATGATGCCTGAATGTAATGCGTGAATTTTGATTTTCAAGGAAACAAAAGTAGAACCCTGAACTATGTAGACAGTGGGAAGATGTGTAAAAGCGGCCGGCATTGCCTACAACGCATCATATTTGCATTTGAAAAGTGTTAACTGTGGGATCCTTATTAATTCTGCTCTGTTCCACGCAGTAGTATGGGAAAATGCCCTGAAATAATTTGAATATCTGGCATTTTTCTGGTTAAGCCCTGAGAAGAAATAGGTTGGAATTCATTCAATATGGCAACGTAGGAGCTTGTAAAAATAGAAAAAAACGGAGATTCCCCGACATTAATTCTGCCTGGGAAGGAGTGTGAGTTTGTCTCAGTCAGTCACCTGTTGATCAATGAGTAGTGAATTTGCCCTTCAGGGAGTTTGCTGAAGAGACTCTGAAGTGGGGTTTGTTACTTTATTGCTAATGAGGCAGCTGTTTTCTTTTGTAATAATCTTGAGGTGTTTAGGCAAAGAAATTAGGTGGTGAAATTGAGAATTCTTTGCTTTTTGTGTTGAGCCTAGAAAGTTGTCTGTACTTTGCAAACATCCTGCTATTTCTAGCAGATTCTCACAGTGACATCAAATAGCTAAGCTATTTAAAATGCTATCAAACATCTCAAGGTAATGGATGTTTCCTTAGGCAGCAGTTTTAGATGCACTGAAAAAACTATTCTACAATAGTCTTTGCTGTACGAATAGTTGTGTAGATAGTGTGTTTTATGATCATAAGTAAGCTCATTGAGTAAATCAAAATATTTTCAGATTAAATTAGATGTCTTAATACTAAAGCTTCTTTTTTGTTCCTTCCCAAACGGACTATTTTTCTGTTATTTCAGAAAAAAAAATTATTGGGTTACATTACTTAATGGCGATCTGGGTATCAAGTAGATTATTTCACTCCTCTTCACTTTCTTCTTTTTCACCACATATGTATGCTTTGTTCATTCATTCATCCATTCATTCATTATTTTGTGGTGCTGGGGATGGACCCCAAAGCCTTAAGTATTCTGGGAAATGCTTCACTATAAAGCTATGTCCCTGCCCCTTTAATGAGTGTTCGTGTTAGCTACTGTCCAATGAAATGAAACCTTGTCATTGTGCAGAGAACAGGTGTAAGAGTGTGGAGTTTGGGGCGACTGTCCGTGTGGACCTTTGGTTGGTCATTTTTAGTGACACCATGGTAGGTACTCATCAGGATCACTGAGTGAAGATTTGTAGGGGACTTACTCCTGGGCTTGTTCATTGGGGCCGACTCTTTGGCACTGAAACATGGGTGCTCTCTTGTGAGCTGACAGATCTGATTGTGTGGTGGAGGGCACTTTCTATGGGAGTTGGCCTGTATCCTGGCCATTCAGTTGGTAGACCTGAAAAGAGCCAGTGCCACACTGACACTTGTAGGGTTAGGATTTCTGTCTTTGCTAGGAAGAAGACTTGAAGGAGGGGGGTGGTTGCATTTTGATTTCCACTGTGCAGCTTGGTTTCGGATTTCTTCAGAGAGCTTCCCCTTAAAGCAACAGTGCCTTTAAAAATAGAAACAATTCCTCCGTTGGGCTGTGTCTTGATGATTGTCACTGTGCTTACAATTAATTTCTATCATTTGTTTCTGGACAGGGCTCAGAGCAGCACAATGGTGAATGAGTAGAATATTGAGAACAATGACTTTTGTCCAGAGAAGTCTGAGAGTCTGCAATATAAGAGGTCCTTAAATAATAGTGGCAAACTTTTGACAAATTGAGAGCTAGTGTTTTTTGGAAAATTGCAAGAGATTGATTACCCATGCATTCATGTGACTATAAATGCAGTCACTGGGTGAAAGTTTACATTCTTACCAGTAAGAACAAGGAGAGTGTACACTGACTTCTAAGAAGAGAAACAGGTTTAGCTTTCTTTCACAATTTTCCTTTTGCATGAGTCAAAGCCAAGACTGTGTCAGTGAGACTGAAAAAACCTGAGGATTTCTTATGTTAAAAATGTTTGTTGTGGTGCTAAAATTGTTAGCTATTCTGAAACACTTAAGACATATACAACTTCCTTTCTTAAAATACCATTGCATTGCTACCCAGGAGACATTTATGAAGTACCTGTCAGTATGTAGGGGATCCAGAGATAACTGCAGCTTAGTGCTTTTGCCAGAGCACCTCGTCATTCAAAGCTGTGTGTGGGAAGAAAGAGGAAAAAATATTTAAATTACAACTTGGTAATTATAGAGGTATATACTTCTGCTCTTGTATGGATGATCTTATTTGGAAATTCCCTAATAATTCTGTCTTGCCCTTCAGGCTGTGAGCTCCCCGAAGGCAGGTACCTTGTGCTCTGTGTTCCCACACGGTGCCTGGCCCTTGGCAGGTGCTTGGCAGCTGTCTGCAGTGCCTGGGAGCAGTGAAGGGCTGCAGAAGCCACCCAGGGTTCTGGCAGTCTGCAGACAGACAGGTGCTTCTGGGCTGGTCTTGTGTATAGGCTCACTTTTGCAAGATGAGGTGAAAGTCCTTTGTCAATGAAAGTGAAAGCATGCCTGCCACCGCTTGCTGTTGGGCCATTAGAGTGTGGCATGAGGAACAGGACTGGAAGCAAAGCAGTTTGTTGGGGTGGGGTGAGGATTGAGTGAGAAGCCCGGATGTGTCCAAGTGGGTCAAAGATACAGTGCAGTTTGCCTCTCACCCCTGTGGTTACCTCCTTTCTCCTTCCTTCCTCTGTTCCTACCTCCCTCTTTCCCTCCCCTTCCCTCCCTTCCTCTCCCCTCCCCTCCCTTCCATTACCTTCCCCTCTCGTCCTCTCCCCTCTTTCTTTGAGATTAGGTCTCTCCTTCTACCTCCCCATTACTGGAATCTCAGGTATATTTTACCACATCTGGTTGGTTGATTGGCTTCATTTCTCTCTTACTTTTAGAAGACAAGGTTTCATACAGACCAGGATAGCTTTGAACTTGCTATATATCCTAGGCTGACCTCTGATTCACTATTTAGTCAAGGCTGGTCTTGAACTCCTGATCCTTGTACTTCCTTCTCCCAAGTGCTGGCATTAATGTCATTTGCCATCATACACAGCTCTTGCCTTATTTATTTCTGATGCATTTTTTCTGATAATATATATCTATATTCACAAATATGTATATCTTGTTGATATATTTTTAACCAATTCTTTAATATCTTTTAAAATCAGTATTTTCATCTACTATAGATGATAGTGATTTTGTTTTGTTTTTACATGTGCCTATGACTGCATGTGATATGTCCAGTTCTCTGATCTCCACTTCCCATAGGACTGGAGTTACAGGTGTGTGTGACCAACATTTATGTGAATGATGGGGAATTGAACTCAGGGTGAATCAGCTCCTCTGGGGCCCTCATGTTTGCATAGCAAGCATTCTACCTTACTGAGCCATCTCCCCAGCCTGGTAAACAGTGGATTTTGCAAATAAAGGTCATGAACATGTGGCTCTGGTCCTTCTAACTTTGGGGAATAATGACACTCCTACAGAAGTTCCTACTACTATGTTATATCAGAGAATTGTAAATGAAGCATCCACAGGGTACTGCATATCTAATGTGACCCAGTACAGGGTAAGTATAGGCTCCTAGTAAAAGGGCATCAAAGCCTGTGACGCCCTCCTCATTCCTTCTGTATTACTTTGCCCTTGACTGAGTGCACCATGCACAATGTAGGAAAGGGCCTCGTGGAGAAAGCTGTTTCTTGATCAACTGCATGTGTACTTTTTAGTTTATACAAGTTGTCAGAAGTTTCCAGGATGGTTCCTCTGTTTAAGAAACTTCAAGTACTAGTGACAGTCCTACGAAATTAGGAAGAGCTTGGAAACTTGAGTTCTGCCTTGTTATTTTTCTCTTTGGCTGTACTAGAGAGCAGGTAATGAGCACAGGGAATACTTAGGGTTCACTCATACAGGAGCGTGTATGTTTTAGCCATGATATTGCAGAGTTGGTTTGTGTATGTATGTTTGCATGCTCATGTGTGGAGCCCAGAGGTTTTTGTTGGTTGATGCTGAGATGTTGCTCTTCACTCTAAAACAATACACAAGTCAGGGCTTCTCACTGTTTTCCCTCCAACAGTTATGTTCAGTTTCTCTTTTCTGCTATTATATTTTTAATTTACAAGGTCTTTTTAAAACCTGATTATTTAAAAAATATTTATTTGCAGAGAGAGAGAGAGAGAGAGAGAGAGAGAGAGAGAGAATATGAATGAATGAGATTGGGCATACCAGGGCTTCCAGCCACTGCAAAGGAACTCCAGATGCACCACTTTGTGCATCTGGCTTTCTGTGAGTACTGGGGAATCCAACTGGGATCATTAGGCTTTGCAGGCAAGTGCCTTAACTGCTGAGCTATCTCTTCAGTCCTGATCTCTGATTTCTTTGTTGTTGTTGTTTGAGGCAGGGTCTCACTCTAGCCCAGACTGATGTGGAATTGACTATGTAGTCTCTGGGTGGCCTCAAACTCACATCCATCCTCCTAACTCTGCCTCCTGAGTGTCTGGATCAAAGGTGTGTGCCACCACACCTGGCTGATGTTTTTAATAGCATTTTGTGTTTCTTGGTGTCTTAGTCAGCTTTCTTATTGCTGCTCAGAAAAGAACCCAACCAAAATCAGCTTCTGGGAGGAATGGGTTTATTTTGGCTTACAGACTCAAAGGAAAGCTCCATCATGGCAGGGAAAATGATAGCATAAGCAGAAGGTGGACATCACTTCCGCCACAGCACTGCAAACAGTGGCAGGAAGGTGTGCCCAAAACTGGCTGGGAAAGCCAGCTATAACCCCATAAGCCTGCTCCCAACAACACACCTCTAATCAGGTTCCAATTCCCAAACTACCATCAGCTGGGGATCAAGTATTCAGAACACATTAAATTTTTGGGGGACACCCGAATCAAACCACTACACTTGGCTGTGGTATTTTCTGAGGATGTTAATGACAGTTTTCTCTGCATAGTCTGCTCACTGCTCCTCCTCAGTACGTCATATTTCTCTTGGTCTCTTATGTTAAGGACATTTCTCATACATAGTAGCTTCCAGCTGGACCTGAATTTGTGTGGGACAGAGGCTTTGTGTGACTTTTCTCTATGTTCTCATGTTTCTGTTCATAATTCCCAGCACACAAGGCATTTATTTTGTCAGCTCTCTCTGCAGTTATTATTATTTAAAGCTTCTGTTAGATCACTTCTCTAACTTCAACAAGAAAAATAAAAGTATGATGTTCATTTTCTTTAGGAGCATAGGTAAATGCTAGCATTGACCACTGTAGCTGCTATGGGCACCTCTCAGTTACTCATATTTGGAAAGATAATTGTGTTTATGACAAAGTGCTAAGGAAAATTGCTTGATTGTGTTTTTGCATCAGTATTGCAAAAAATTCAGTTAAGAAATGGTTTTTTCCTGTTTAAGAAGTGTATGTCTATCAGGCTTGGGGGGAAAAAAGCCTTAGGATATTTTCAGAATGATACCAAATCGGCTATTCATTGCCCTACCAGTTAGCTGCTTCTGACAGAATCAAAAGATATATGGAAAATGCATATTGTTTTAGTTGATAGTGGAATTTCCACATGCCATGCATTCATGTTTTAAAGAATCTCAGAGTAGGATATTCTTAAGACATTAAGGTTTGTTATATAACAGAAGTTACCTTTTGCTAGATCTTTCTTGGAGCCAGAGCAGAGAAGGTGTTTATGTGTTTAGAATTGAAAGGAGTTCTCAGAGAACTACAGTAGCAGAGAAATCAACAAGACCTACAAAAACGTAGATTACTTTGCACTTGACTGAGAAATATACTTTGTTGACAGAAGAGCTGTCCATAAGGATGTAGTGCTAAAGTTTATAGACAAACATTTGAAAACATTCCAGAGTTTATTTAGCTGGAGTTATACGCATGACTGTAATCCCAGCATGCCAGAGGTGGAGGCAAGAAGCTCAGAAGCTCAAGACCAGCCTCAGCTACTTGAGACTCTGTCTCAATAAATCAGAAAAAAAAAAAAGATTGAATCACGTGGGATTCAGGATTGTGTGTGTGGGGGGGTCATAAAACACACCATGTGCGCGTGTGAAGGTCAGAAGACAACCTTGGGGTGTCATTCCTTACCTTCTACCCTGTTTGAAACAGGGTATCTCTTGATTGCACTGTGAAAGCCATACTAGCTGGCCTTCAAGGCTGGGGTGCTTCTAACTCCCTCCCATTGCTTAGGTGCATTGGGATTACAGATGTGTGTAGCACCATGTTCTGGCTTTGTGTGGGCTGTATGGACCTGGTTGCAAGGCTTGCCCAGCAAGCACTCTTAACCACTGAGCCATATTCTTAAATGATCACAATACAAAATACTTTGGGAAATTTACACTTGGAAATATAAAAAGAAATCCACCTCCCCCTTGAAAGTTAGTCTGTTTGGCATTACCACCCAGCAACTAGATCAAGACCAAATGTGCACATGTGCATGTGTACATGCGTCAGGCTTTTATATCTTTCTCTACAATTTCATTTTAAAATGTCATAATTCTGGGGCTTTAGAGAAGGTTCAGTGATTAAGGCACTTGTCTGCAAAGCCTAATGACTGGGTTCGGTTCCCTAGTACCACATAAAGCCAGATGCACCAAAACAGCACATGTGTCTGGAGTTTGCAGCAACTGGTACACCTATTCTCTCGGTCTCTCTCTCCCCCCTCTCTCTCTTTCTCTCTCTCTTTGCTTGCAAATAAATAAATAGAAATATTTTTGTAAACAAGTCATAATTCTTACATTTAGAAGATTTAAGGCTCAGAAGGAAAACTAGAGAATATGATTTTTTTGGGCATTGTCTTTTTAAAATATCTTTTTAATTTTTAAAACTATTTCAGGTTTTTTTGTTTCTTTCTCATTCTTTAAAAAATTTTATTTACTTATTTATGTGTGTATATGTGTGTTTGGGGACTTTAACCCCAACTGAACCTCTGGCCAGTAGGCTTTACAAGAAAATTCCTTTAACCACTCATTTTTCCATCATTTTCCATCCCCTGGTGTTGTCTTTGGGTCACTCCCTCATCTTTCTTGGCCAGGACAGGTTGCTGTCCCTCCCTAATCCCTTTTTCCTCTTTTGCCCAGCATCCTAAATTCTAAATGCAGGCCCTGCCTAGATGGTTAAGCGGTTAATGGCTAAATCCTTAGATCTGGGGAATGTTGGACAAGATTGCCAGCATAGAATAAACACAGTCCCTTATCAATTCAAGGCTCTCTGGCATTGGCCTTGAAGTGGTGGACAGCCTGGACTTCTGAAACATCAGGTTAGAAGAACCCAGAGTTCACCAGTTCAAGCCCTTTCATCTGATTGAATCCAGGGATGATTTCATGCTACCAAGAGATTGACAGTTCAGTAAATCATTGATAAAGTAGGGTTATTTTATCAAATTATTCTTATCATGGGTTTTTTTTACATTAAAACATGCTTGTGTATTTCTAAAACAATTGCTTCAGCACTGTAAAATATTTTTGCTTATGTAGCCTTCCAAGCATCATGGCAGAAACAAACCATTATGCAATATAATATTTGTAGTTACAATTCCGTGATGAGCTTTCCTTTCATTTGTATTTTGTTATGCTGTGTGGCTTCACAGTTTTAAATTTAATAATAATAATAATACACTTGAATTTCATGCTTTTTATTCATTTCCATATTTTTAGAACTGATAAATAATAGCAGGTTTTTAGAAGCATTTGCTCATGGCATTTCTCCTCAAGCTTGCTGACACAGATACCATAGAAACTGTAGGACGGCACACTATTCTTTTTCATTATAGGGCAGCTAAAAGTCAATTGTTTTTAGATGAAAACATGAGAGTGAACATGGGAAAAATTATTTTAGCCTGACATGGTAGCTCACACCTCTCTGTCAACCCAGCACTCAGGATGCTGAGGTAGGAGTATTGCTCTGAGTTCAGGGCCAGTGTGTTGTACAGAGTTGAGTTCCAGGGCATCTAGGGCTAGAATGAGACCCTGAGTCCCCCCCACGCCCCCCACCAAAAAATAAAAAGAATTTGTACAAGAGATCAGAAGATCCGCTTCTGACAAATCCCCTTTCTGTGCAACTCACAAATGAGTATAAGACACAGATGTGAGTGTTTATGTTTACTTGTAGGATCCACCCCAAAATCTTCTTGGCCCAGCCCAGTGACTCTGTGTTTCTAACAAGTTGTTGGGTGATGCTGGTACCTTAGGACCCTGCCTTAAACTTCTGTTGGGGCTGGAGAAATGGCTTAATGGTTAAAGGTGCTTGCAAAGCCTGCCTGCCTGAGTTTGATTCTCCAGCACTTACTTAAAGCTGGAAACAAAGTGGTGCATGTGTCTGGGATCCCAAAGTGCTTATGGGAAAATGGGAGGCAGAGCCAGTAGACGACTCCCAAGCTTGTAAGCCAGCCTGACTGGCATTTGTCTGCAGAGTCAGGAGACCCTGTCTCAAAGAGGGGGCAAGAAGATCACAGGCACGCCAGGGTTGTGCACTGTGGCATGCATGTGCACGCACGCACACACACAGACACTGCTCACTGCTGCTAGCTGTAGCCCCGAGTCCTGTGGGGAGTGGAGACTGGAGAATGTCTGGGGCTTGTGACAGTGAGTGGTAGCTCCAGCTTTGGAGTGGAGCTTGTCTCAAGGAAATACACGGATGAGCAATGGATGGAGACATTCAACACTCTCCTCTGGCCTCTACACGCATGGGGCACACATGTGCAAATACTACACACCACACTGCACACACACAAACACACAGATGCAAAAAAGAAAAAAAAAGACTGCTGTTAAAGGGAGAAAGATCTATTAAAGTCTTTTTTTAATGGAACTTCCTGTGATGACAGAAAGGTTCTGTATCTCCACTGTCTGAAAAGGCGTAATGTGATTATGAAGCACCTGAAATTTAACTAGTGTCCAACTGAGGAACTGAATTTTAAACGATATTGAATTTTCATTCATTTGAGCAGCTATCTGTAGCAGGTGGGTACTGTATTATACAGGATAGGTCTAGAAAAAGTGTTTTTTTTTTTTTTTTTTTTCTTTTGAGGCAGGCTCTCACTCTAGGCTGGCTTTGAACTCATGGCTTTTCTACCTCAATCTACCTTCCAAATGCTAGGATGACAGGCAAGAGCCAGCATGTCTGACAAGACAACAGTTCTTTTTTTTTTTTTAATATATATTTATTGTCCATAATGTGTTACATTATTTAGTGGGCAAACCATGCGTTGTTATCCCGAATTCCCCAATTCCCCCCCCTCCCCATCCCTGATCAGTTGTATATCCTCCTCTGTGGGCTGTCTGTATTAGTCCTTGTGGCAAGGTATCCTGTATATCTTAGTACTCATCCCAGTCTTCCTGG
>PVHP010036595.1:0-17826 GCA_004024765.1 Zapus hudsonius | reverse complement strand
ATATCCTCCTCTGTGGGCTGTCTGTATTAGTCCTTGTGGCAAGGGATCCTGTATATCTTAGTACTCATCCCAGTCTTCCTGGCCCGAGTGTGTTGTCACTGATGGGTGTCATGCCTCCGGACTGTCTCCCCCACCACGGCTCTCACAATCTTTCCGCCCCCTCTTCCGCTTAGTTCCCTGAGTCGTGGTGGGTGAGTAAGAAAATATTTTTTTAAAAAAGAGAAAGAAAATTCCGTAAAAAAACAATAATAACCCAACCCAAGGATAATAATAGCTATCCCTATCCTGCTATTTAACAAGTTCTTGTGAGAAACAATTTGCATAGTAACAGTGTGTGTCAGACACCTGATACACCACCTGAAGAGATTGTTGCCTTCTCTTTTCAGATGGCAGTTGTAATGGAAGTGTTTGGGTTTCTTGCCAAAACACCTATACACTAACATACCAATAAATTCAGGGTGTTGTGGGAACCTTGTCTTATGAATTTAAAGAATCAAAATCCAGTCAGGCATGATGGCTCACACAGGGAGGCAGAGGTAGGGGGATTTCCTTGCGTTCAAGGCCAGCCTGAGATTACATAGTGAATTCCAGTTCAGCCTGGACTCTACAGTGAAACAAACAAAAGAATTAAAATACATAGACCAGAGGGTAAGGCTTTGACAGACTACTAGATTAAGAGAAGAAAATGCAGAGAACTCCTGCCATGTGGAAGAAAGAGAATAGGGAGTCCATTTAGGAGTAGGGGTTCCCTAGTGGAGAGGGCTTATTAGAGCAGGGACCTAGAAGTTCAGGAGAAGTGAACAGCCAAAACTGGGGTTATGTCCATCTGGGAAGAATCTGCTTATAATCTTATAGTGGTGGGCCTTACCTTCAAGGCTAAGGTGTCCCTGAGAGAGCTATTGGTCTGGACTCAGGGATCTGGCTCAGGAAGAAGTCACACACCTAAATAGGGGGCAAGAGAAAGCTGATTGGACCAAACACTGAATTCCCTTTCTATTGAAGCAGGCAGGCAGTGTTACATCTTTTTGGTTCCCTTTCGGGCTCTCTCCCTGATGGCTACTTGACTAATTCACCCTTGGCCATGACCACTGAGGGGACTCAAACGTCACGATAGTGCTGAGAAGTAACCTCCAAGGTTCAGGGTTTATTGTGGAAGAGGTGGCAGAAAGAGTGTGAAAATCAAAGGAAGGGGAGGACTGCTTACAATGCAATCTTCCAGACACAAAATGCCTTGATATTCATGACCTCCCAGTGCCTGACAGTAGCTACACATGACCTTCATAAGAGGAAAAGATGATGACATCAATACATTAGAGTCGAATTGGAAAGAGCAAGGGATTCAATGGAGGGGGATTCAAGAGGGGGAGAATGGGAATGGGGGTAAGGATTATCATGGTTTATTGTCTATACTTAAGGAAGCTGTCAATAAAGTTTTAAAGGGCTGGAGAGATGGCTCAGAGGATAAGGCACTTGCCTCCAGTGCCTAAGGCCCCAGGTTCAATCCCCAGGACCCACATAAACCAGACCCACAAGGTGATAGCCCTGGTGTTCTCTCTCTCTCTCTCTCTCTCTCTCTCTCTCTCTCTCTCTCTCTCTCTCTCTCTCTCTCTCTCTCTCACACACACACACACACACACACACACACACATTCTGTATCTCTCTGCTTGAAAAATGAATAAATAAAATATTTTTTAAAAATAAATAAATAAAATAAAGTTTTAAAAAATACCTGAGGCTATGGGGGACATACATTCACATCCAAATCACCACACTCTGTAACATGAAAGCCAAATTCCTGAACCTAAGCCCCAAGACTGTCCAGTTCAGCCTCACTCCTATCACATAAGCCTCTGCTTCTGCACACAGACATACCTCTGTGGTTACTCCTCCCTCTGTCTTCCTTAATCTTGCTTCCTTTAAAAGAAGCTCAAGGAGCTAGAGAAATGGAGTTTGTTTGCAGTGGCTAGAGGTCCTGGAACATTCTCTCTCTCTCCTCCCTCCCCCCTTCTCTGCTTGCAAATAACTAAATAAATATTTGATAAAGGAAGCCCAAGGTTGTTTACTGGAAACAGAGTCAATTCTGCAAAAACCAACCCCCCCATATTAGGGGTGGGGAGCTGAGGAAATGGCTTCATAATTAAAAGCACTTATTTGCAAAGCCTGCAGGCCCAGGTTCAATTCCCCAACAACCACATAAACCAGATGCAAAAAGTGGTATGTCTGGCATTCGTTGGCAGGCCCTGTTGCACCCACATATATACACACACAAGCAAATAAATAAAATTTGTAAAAAGGTGGACAGTGGTGATGCTCACAACCACAATGTGAATGTATTTAATGGCCCTTAACAGCACACTTTAAAATAGTTAAGATGGGGCTGGAGAGATGGCTCTACAGTTAAGGCACTTGCCTGCAAAGCCTAACAACCCAGATTCGATTCCCCAGTACCCATGTAAAGCCAGATGCACAAAATGGCCCATGCATCTGGAGTTCATTTGCAATGGCTGAAGGCCCTGGCACACCCATTCATTCTCTCTCCTTACAAATAAAATATTCAAAGTAGTTAAGATGGAGCTGGAGAAATGGCTCATCTGTTAAAAGTGCTTGCTTGCAAAGCCTGACTTCCTGGTTTCAATTCCCCAGTACCCACATAAAGCCAGATGCACGAAGTAGCATGTGTGCCAAGTTCGTTTGCAGTGGCAAGGGCCCTGGCATGTTCATTCATGCCCATTCTCTCTAAAAAAAAATTTTTTTTTGTTTTTATTTTTTGAGGTAGGGTCTCACTTTAACCCAGGTTGACCTAGAATTCACTATGTAGTCTCAAGGGTGTCCTCAAACTCAAGATGATCCTACCTCTGCCTCTGGAGTGCTGGGATTAAAGGCGTGCGCCACCAGCAAATGAAAAAAAAATTTTTTTTTGGTTTTTTCAAGGTAGGGTCTCGCTCTAGCCCAGGTTGACCTGGAATTCACTATGTAGTCTCAGGGTGGCCTTGAACTCATAGCAATCCTCCTACCTCTGCCTCACGAGTGCTGGGATTAAAGGCGTGCACCACCATGCCCGGCTGAAAATGTTTTCTTTTTAAGTTAAGATGCTACATTTTATATATATTTGAAGACAAGAAGCAGCAGCTGGTTTAGCTCCAGGCCAGCCTGGGCTGCACAGTGAGACCCTGCATCAGGGAGAAAGAAACCAAGAGGGGGAGCAAGACTGACAACAAATGGTTCATAATCTTCTAGCTATAATTGTGGTTCATGCCTTATTTACTTCTCAATTTGGATGCAAGCATCTGCTATTAAGAGACAGGCCTCAGAGGCAAATAGCAAAGTTCAAAGGAAATGAGGAACCACAATATTAATGTTAAAAAATATTTATTTTCTAAAAGATCACACAAAAGTTGGCAGAAAGAAGTCAAGTCAACTATCTTACACTCATTTCTGGGCTAAAAACAAACAGCTGCCTAAAAAAACTGGTAGCTAGAGCAACTGTAGAGACCAACGGATCACTGTCCAATGCAGACAGCAGCCCAGGTCAGCCATGTCACCGATGCACAGGCGCACACCCTCACTCCTCCTGGTTAGCAAAGAAGACACCAAAGCTCATTCTTTAGACATGTTCTTGATGGTCTTGTGCTCCTTCATGGCCTTCTCCCACTCACTGCCATTGAACTCCTCAGTGACCACACTCCTCACAGTGCCTTCATCCAGGCAGTGTGGGGCGATTCCTAGGGGCACGTGGCACAGAGAAAGAAGGGTGTCAAGTGTGTTAAGTCCAGACAGTGTGTCAGACACACTCTCTGCTGCTGCAAGCCGCACTGCCCTTCCTTTTCCCTTCCCTTCCTTCCTCCCTCTTGGCCTCCCTCACATCCTTCCTTTTATTTTTATTTTGTTTTATTTTTTGTGGCAGGGTCTCACACTAACTTAGACTGACCTGGAATTCACTCTGGGCTAGAGTGAGACCTTACCTCGGAAAAAAAAAAAAAAAAAGTGGGCACCATCACACCCAGCTAATTTCTTTAAAAAGATAATGGCACTATCCCTCCCTTTGACCCTTGTCATCATTCCAGGGCCTCTGCTGGCTGCACAGGCCCATTTCCCGCCTGTTCTCTTTCTGTCCTTGGGGTCTGTTTACAGTTCTACAGCACCAGTGAACAAGAGAAAAACGGAGGCTGGTAAGACTTTATTATCTTTACTATTGGCTAGGAGGTGGCTCAGTAGCTAAAGGCAGTAACAACAAAAAAGAAATTTTTAAGACTTTATAAGCAAGGTGTGGTGCATGCCTTCAATTTCAGCCCTCAGGAAGCAGAGGTAGTTGAATCGCCTAGAGGTTAAGGCAACCCTGAAACTACATAGTGAATTCCAGGTCAGCCTGGGCTAGAGCAAGACCCTACCTTGAAAAACAAAAAAAAAAACCCAGTACCCACATAAAACCAGATGCACAAAGTGGCACATGCATCTGGAGTTCCTTTGCAGTAGCTACAGGCCCTGGAGCACCCATTCTCCTTCTCTGTTTCTCTCTGCTTAAAAATAAATGAATGCCAGGCATGGTGGTACACGCCTTTAATCCCAGCACTCAGGAGGCAGAGGTAGGAGGATCGCCGTGAGTTCAAGGCCACCCTGAGACTACAGAGTGAATTCCAGGTCAGCCTGGACTAGAGCGAGACCCTATCTCGAAAAACCAAAAAAAAAAAAAAAAGCCGGGCGTGGTGGCACATGCCTTTAATCTCAGCACTCAGGAGGCAGAGGTAGGAAGATTGCTGTGAGTTCAAACTAGCCTAAGACTACACAGTCAATTCCAGGTCAGCCTGGGCTACAGCGAGAGCCTACCTCAAAAAACCAAAAAAAATAATAATAATAATTCAAAATAATAATAATAAAATAAAAAGTTAAAAAGAAATTAAAAAATTTAAAAGACTCAATTATTATCTGGGACTCAGACCCTTCACCAGAACCAACCTTACAGCCTGCTACAGGCAAAAAACTGCCAGGATCCCCACATCCTAGCACATACCTGTGGAAACATCGAGCCTGGCAGGAGACACAGCAAACATGTCCACTGTTCAAGTGCCACACAAACCCCAAACACCAGTGTTTCCTGCATCCCAAGCTCCCAGACTACTCACCAAAGCCCCCAGGGTTGGAGCGGGGAGTGTAGAAGCTCTGGACACCACATCTCTTACAGAAGGTATGTTGAGCTTTATGCGTGTTGAATGTGTAAGTTGTTAGGCTTTCAGCTCCCTAGATGAACAGAAACAAATGGGCTTTCTCTTTTTACAGAGGTTTTTAAAAAAATATTTCATTTATTTATTTATTTGCAAGCAGAGAGACAGGGGAGGGGGGGGAATGGACACACCAGGGCCTCTAGCTGCTGCAAATGAACTCCAGACACATGTGCCATCGTGTAACTGGGTGCTGGAGAATCAAACCCAGGTTGTTAAGCTTTACAGGCAGATGCCTTAACTGCTGGGCCATCTCTCCAGCTCAGAAATTTTTACACACGGGGCTGGAGAGATGGGTCAGCAGTTAAGGAGGTCGCTTCCAGAGCCTAAAGATCCGGGTTCAATTCCCCAGTATCCATGTAAGCCAGGTGCACAAAATGGCACATGCATCTGGAGTTTTCAATGGCTAGAGGCCCTGGCGTGACCATTTTCTTCTCTCTCTCTCTCTCTCTCTCTCTTTCTCTCTCTCTCTCTCTCCTCTCTCCTCTCTTCTCTCTCTCCTTACAAATAAATATTTTTTAAAAACACATAAAATTTTAAAGGACTAAAAGTGGTTCCCCTTTGTAGGGTTCTCAGGATACTGGGGGTTGGTTCCATCTCCTAGAAAAAAACTGGCAGGTTCTTGAGGCCAGGGCTCCAGTCACACTCCCTGGCCATGTGGCTCCTCTTATACAGCTGCACACTGAGTAACCCAGCCTTGAGCCTCCTCTGATGTATGCCAAGGCAGAACAACCTGCCAAAGTCAAAGACTGAATGCACCTGCTTCCCATTGTCAGCCTACCCTAGAGAGTGGCTCTCCATGTCCCCAAACCGCATCGCTCAAGGCCTTAAGAATTGTATTTAGAAGCCGGGCGTAGTGGCGCACGTCTTTAATCCCAGCACTCAGGAGGCAGAGGTAGGAGGATTGCCATGAGTTCAAGGCCACCCTGAGACTACAGAGTGAATTCCAGGTCAGCCTGGCTAGAGTGAGATCCTATCTCGAAAAACCAAAAAAAAAAAAAAAAAAAAAAAAAAAAAAAAAAAAAGAAGAAGAAGATATTTTCACCATTAGGTCAAAGAAAATCACAAAACTGGTTAATACAGCATCAAGAACATATACAGGGATGGAGAGATGGCTCAGCGGTTAAGGCACTTATCTCCAGTGCCTAAGGACCCGGGTTCAATTCCCCAGTACCCACATAGGCCAGATGCACAAGGTGGCATCTGTGTCTGGATTTCCTCTCTCTCTCTCTCTTAATCTCTGCTTGCAAATAAATAAATAAATAAAGTTTTTTTTTTTTAAAAAAAGAACATGTACAGAAGTATGCATTCTACCAGGTGCAGTGGTGTATGCCTGTAATCCCAAAACTAGAGAGTTGGAGGCAGGAGGATCAGACATTCAAGGTCATTGCCAGCTACAAAAAACGACTCCTAAACCAGCCTGGACCCTGTTTCAAGAAATAAGAAGAAATATACATTCTCATCTATCAATCATGGAAACACAAAACAGCATTTGGGAAGAAGAGGCAGGAGAATTGTTGTGAGTTCAAGGCCAGCCTGGGCTACAGTGAGACCCTACCAAGGAAAGAAAGAAAGAGAGGGAGGGAGGGAGGGAAAAAACTGGATGGAAAAACAGTCATAGCAGCTGAGCACACCCACCACAGGCCGTGCACAGGGCACCACATGAGCACATAACTTGCATCCACACAAACACAACCCCAGCGCTATGGGGCAGACACAGGATTGCTGGGGCTCTTTGATCAGCCTGTCTAACCAAAGCACAGCAAGCTCCAGGTTCAGTGAGAGCCCCTGTCTCAGGGAAATAAGGTAGAAGTACAATGAAGGACACCTAACATCCTTCTCTGACTTCTGCACATGTTCGTATGGGGTGGGGACATCTGCACATACACCTGCATGCACCAAAGACACTAAACACACAAAACACACACACATATACCCCAAATGGGGGGGGGAACAAAATGAAAATAGCAAGATATAAATCATAGGTTGAGGGTATATAGCTCAGTGGTAGAGTACATGCTTAACACATACAAGCCCCTGGGTTTAATCCCCAGTACCTCAAAAGATACTTTGTTTAAAAGGGGGTTGGAGGCTGGTAAGATGGCTCAGCAGTTTTCAAAGCCTGACTGCCTGGGATCGGTTTCCCCAGTACCCACATAAAGCCAGACTCACAACCTTGTGCACGTCTGGAGTTCATCTGCAGTAGCAGGAGGCCCTGACATACCCATACTCCAGGAAAAGACCCTGGTGCTGCACATTTGTACATACACATGTATAAAAAGAACATGTTTTTTATGCAAATAAGTATCTAAGAAACAGTGGTTTTCCTCAAGGGGGAAAAAAAACGTACCTAAAGGGTAGTGGTTCAATTTCCAGTACCACAAACACACACAAAGTTGACATGAAACCTAAATAAAGAGAAATCAGGAGCCAGGTAGAAATGATATATAAATCTGTAATCTCAGTACTCAAGAGGCTGAGACAGAATACTGTAAATTTGAGTCCAGCCTGGGCTATGCACTGAGACTTTAATCCCAGCACCAGAGGTAGGAAGAGTGCTCTGAGTTCAAGGCCAGCTTGGAACTACAGAGTAAGATCCAGGTTAGCCTGAGATAGAGTGAGAGCCGCCTTGGGAAGTGAGGGGGCTGGAGCTCTTTGAAGCTTTCATGCTACACAGCACAAGCTAGAAAGGGAGGTTACGGTCCAGGAGTCCTTAGTGTGGAGTCAGTCTCTCCTCTCAGCCCTGCCCTTCAGCACTGACCTTCAGGAGCTTGAACCGAGAAGCTGGAACAATGAAGTGTCTGTTCTGCTTTTTCTTGCAAATGCTACAGCTAGAGAGAGAGCAAATTCCAGACTGTGATTAGCCATCTACATTGCACTTTGGCTCAAGCCTGATGCCTGGAGAACCAGGTGCACAGGACCCCTGTGACCTCTGTGTGGCAGCAAAGAAGCATGGCTGGTCCCAGAGTCAGCAGGGGATGCCACACCCCACTCAGCACCTCATGTTTGCTGCCCACCACCCCCAAAGCAAACCCTGGATTTAGAAGACACTTAAAAATCTCACACCTAGCCGGGGGCGTGATGGTGCACGCCTTTAACCCCAGCAATGGGGAGGCAGAGGTAGGAGGATCGTCATGAGTTCGAGGCCAGCCTGAGACTACAGAGTGAATTCCAGGTCAGCCTGGGCCAGAGCGAGATCCTACCTCGAAGAAATAAAAAAACAAAAAAAAAAAAAAACCTCACACCTCAGTGATATCCACTAAGAATGGACAAGGAACCCTTAGGTCTCCCTATTATCCCCACATTGGAAACTCAGACTCTGAGCATTTTACCCCAAAATACCACCTGGAAAGTTTAATCAAAATTTGTTCTTCGGGGTTTGGTGGTGGCAAACTCATTTAATCCCAGCTCTGTCAGGCTGTGGAGGCTGAGGTAGGAGGATGAAAAAAAACAACCATTCGTCTCAATCGACCTTCTGTGTGCTGTGCTAGAGACATCCTCACATAGCAAGCTATACCTGAAGCCTTCAATTAGCTTGTGTTTCGTTTTGAGGCAGGGTCTCACTTTAGGCTGACTTCCAACTCACTGTAACCCTCCTATGGCAGCCTCCTGAGTGCTGGGATTAAAAGTGTGCCCCACTATGCCCAGCAACTTGCTTATTCATTTATAAGGTCTCAGTCCAAGTCGGGTGTGTTGGCGCAACCCAGAAGCCGAGGTGGGAGGATCACAGTGAGTTTGAGGCCACCCTGAGACTACATAGTGAATTCCAGGTCAGCCTGGCTAGAGAGAGATTGTACCTCAAAAAGCAACAACAACAAAAATCTCAGCCCAGGCTGGACTCCAGCTCACTATGTAACTGAGGATGACCTTGAACTTCTTTTATTTAAAATTTACTTTATGTGTGTGCCCAGGCCTCTTGAAGCTGCAAAAAAATGGACCGGACACTTGGGTCTGGCTTCATGTGGGTGGCTTGGAAGATCGGACCTGAGTTGGAAGACTTTACAAGCAACTAACTTTAACCACTAAGCCATTTTCTCAAAACCAATCTTAACCTTCTGATCCTCCTACCTACAAGTCTCTCAAGAGCTAGGATTATAGGCATGCTCCAGTACACCCAGTTGATGTGATACTGGGAATTGAACCCAAGGTTTCTGTTCATGCTAAGCAGCACTTTACCAATGAGCTATATTCCTAGCTCCAATCTACCTGCTGAACAATTCTGACTTAGTATGGGATCCTCCAACAAATTATACCACACTACTTCTTTCTAAATCTGGACTCTTATTAGTCACTTAGCCTCTTCTCACTTGAGTAACTTCATAGTATTTATCATTCACATATAATCTAGGTACCATTTAAAGGCAAAAAGGACTAGATCCTACTGAATAATCAGGTACATTCCAATGACTGGCCCAGAGTCCTTCCTAGATCATCATGCCAGGGAAGGTGCCAAGAAGCAGGCGCCCACTGATTCTGGTGGTAACATGTGTCTCACCCCAAGAACTATGAGAGCCAGTACATGGGGGGGGGGGTTCTGGATGCACACCCTACATGAACTTGCCTCATCACGTGGATCCTACAGAGATTCTGCCTAAGCCTTTCTCTTAGTGGCCTGCCTTATTCATCTCTAATTACACACCCCAAATCATTAGTAGTTATCAGTCAGCCACAGCCCTGAACACCCAGCTCTTTTGTCACCTGAGTCTGTAGGAGCTGTATGGCACACACACACACACACACACACACACACACACACACACACACACACACACACTACAGGCTGTCATTCCCAATAACTGGGATTTTTGACCTCCCCTACCCTACCTCCAAATACCAAAAAATAAATAAATTTAAAAAATAACAATAAAACTTCAAGCCATATACATGAATAACAAAGAGAACAATGAATCCTCATGTACTAATGGCCTGTCTTAACGATTATCAGCTCAAGGCCAGTGTTGTTTATCTGTACCTCAGCTCCCTAGATTACTTGGAAGCACTGTCTTTCAGCATCGAACGTCTTCTAGGCCAATTTAGGAAGAAATACTCACTTGCAGTCAAAGATGTGTAAATCTGCTGAGGCCCAGACTTCAAACCGAACGGCTCCACAGTGACAGCCTCCCGTGTGCTTCACCAGGCCCTGGTATTCACTGCATGAAACAAAGAGCAGAGCAGTCAGGACATTAGCAGGTGCCTTACCCGCTCTCTGTTGTTAAGACACACAAGCTGGAGCAAAAATCCATACAGAACAACCATGTGCATTTCTGCTCTAAAAATGAATGTTTTATTTTGTGTGGTGTGTGTGTGTGTGTGTGTGTGTGTGTGTGTGTGTGTGTGCAATGCCAGACATATGCGCCACTTTGTATCTGACTTTATGTGGGTGGCAGGCAAGCTGAACCCAAGCACCTTCTCTCTAGTCCCCAGGTGTTTTTTTTAATACTTTTATTTATTTACATACAAGCAAAAAGAGACAGAAGAAAGAATGGGCACGCAGGTTTCACAAGCAAGTGCTTTTAACCACTAAATCATCGTCCCAGATTTTTACTTCTTTGTCTTTTTTTCTTTCTTATTTACTTTTTTCTTTTTTTTTTCTTTTTTTTTGAGGTTGGGTTTTTCAGGCAAGCACCTTAACTGCTGAGTCATCTCTCTAGCCCACCCAGGTTTTTTTTAATTTTATTTGTGTGGGGGGAGGGTTGTCAGGGTCTTTTGTTGCTGCAAAGCCACCAGATTTATTTACAAGGACAGAGAGAGAATGAGAATGGGTGAGTCGTCAGGGCCTCTTGCCACTGCAAACTAACAACTAACTCCAGATGCATGTGCCACTTTGTGGGTCTGGCTTTACATAGGTGCTGGGGAATCAAATCCAGGCTTAGCAGGCAAGCACCTTAACCACTCAGCCATCTCTCCAGCACTGATACTGGCCACAGTTTGCATCCAGTTTTATGTGGGTACCTGGGGAATTCAAAGCAGGTTTCTTTAACCACTGAATCATCTTCCCAGCCTTTTTTTTTTTTTTTTTTTTTTTTTGAGGTAGGTTCTCTTTCTAGCCCAGGCTGACCTGGAATTCACTATGTAGTTTGAGGGTGGCCTCAAACTCACCGTGATCCTCCTACCTCTTCCTCCGGAGTGCTGGGATCAAAGGCATGTGCCACTGTGCCCGGGAAGAGGCACAATTTTATAAAAGAATGGTTTGATGCCTTCTTTGTTTTTGAACTCTCTATTATCCTTTCCTAAACTTTTTAAAATAGCAAAAAAAATTTTAAGGGCTGGAGAGATGGCTCAGCGGTTAAGGCACTTGCCCCCAGTGCCTAAGGCCCTGGGTTCAATTCCCCAGGACCCATGTAAGCCAGACCCACAAGGTGGTGGCCCTGGTGCGCTCTCTCTCTCTCTCTCTCTCTCTCTCTCTCTCTCTCTCTCTCTAAGCTCTGCTTGAAAATGAATAAATATGTGTGCTCTCTATCTATCTCTCTGCTTGAAAATGAATAAGTAAAATATAAAAATAAAAAATAGCCGGGCGTGGTGGCGCACGCCTTTAATCCCAGCACTCGGGAGGCAGAGGTAGGAGAATCGCTGCGAGTTCGAGGCCAGCCTGAGACTCCAGTGAATTCCAGGTCAGCCTGAGCTAGAGTGAGACCCTACCTCAAAAAACCAAAAAGAAAAAGAAAAAGAAATTTATAAGCTGAGCACCCGGGAGAGAGCAGTAAACAAGACCCAGCAGACATGACCATTGCCCTAACAGCCCTAAGCAACATCTTGAACATCTAACGCAGGTGGGGGTAACCATGACAGAGGCTATGAAAGAGTAAGAGGTACGAAACTGGGTCTTGTGATCCAGAGCCACTTTCTGAGACGGCAACAAAGCTGCTGGAATTTTGCTCATGCTCTATTATTTTTCATGTACGTGACTTTTTACCTAACTTGACATATACCTCTCCTCCAGTCAGGCCCATAGCTGAACATTAGGATTCAATGCACATCATGAAATCACTTTCCTAAAGTTCCCAACACTTTACTAATAAGGAAGGAGAACGCATTTCACTGACTTCTCAGAAGAAAAATCAGAAAAAGCAGTGCTCAGCATTTACACAGCTGCTAGGGATTGAACTCAGGACAAGGACACTCTGCTTACAAGCCAAGTGCTTGATCTCTCTCTCCAGCCCTGGTCTGTTTCTTTGGTTTTTTGAGACTGGGTCTCTGTGGCACAGGCTGGCTTCGAACCATAGCCAATATAAATATAGCCAAGGATTGAACAGATCTGGTCCTGCTTCCACCTCACACAGGTATGGACTACCATGCCCAGCTTTAAATGCCAGGATTATAGGTATGAACCACCATGGCTAGCTTTTTTTTTATCCCTAAGAAAAGGTCTTACACTAGCCCTGCTGGCCTCAAACTCATCACAATCCTCCTGCCTCAGCCTCCTAAAGTGCTGGGATTATATCGATATGCCTACATCCAGTTCTAAAGATTAGTGAGTATATATCCCTTGTACCTAGGAGCAGTGGCTGGCACATAACATGTACAATTAACAAATGTTTCATGGAATTTAAAAAAATACTTTTTTTTTTTTTTTTTTTTGGTTTTTTGAGGTAGGGTCCAGGCTGACCTGGAATTCACTATGTAGTCTCAGGGTAGCCTTGAACTCATGGCAATCCTCCTACCTCTGCCTCTCGAGTGCTGGGATTAAAGGCGTGCGCCACCACGCCCGGCTTAAAAAAAATACTTTTAACAATTTTTTTGAATGCCAGACATGGTGGTGCACACCTTTAACCCCAGAACTCCGGAGGCAAGAGGTAGGAGGATCGCCAGGAGTTCAAGGCCACCCTGAGACTACATAGTGAATTCCAGGTCAGCCTGGGCTAGAGTAAGACCCTACTGTTGTAGAAATACTCAGTGACAAACAGACAAAGCCTTTGCAGCAAGAGGAGCGGGGAGTTTAATTTACATCGGGGCCCAGGGGTCCAAGTTTAGGAAAATCTTGGCCCCAACCCAAGTTACAAAGAGATTTTATAATAGGGCACAGAGATGTGTATATGACATTAGACATGTAACATTAGACATGTAAATTACAAACACCTATCAACTCACACATTTACAAAATTCAGATAATCCTCTCCAGGTTCTCTGGCCTCATCTTTTCCTAACTTCCTTATCACAGTTAAAGCAAATCCTTCTTTTGTCTCACAGAACTTCAAAGCTCTGGTATTTTCTCACCTCATGCCATACTGGCCATCTGAGGCCAACAGATGTCTGCAGAATGTAACAATGAATATGGGGGGGGCAGTGAGCTTATGTTCATTTTGCTATAATACTACCTCGAGAAACAAACAAAAAATTAATTAATTAAAAATTTTTTGGATTTTTTAAAAAACATTGAATTACAGCCCAAGAGTGTAAATGAAAAGGTGAAGTACACAGAAAAGCCAACTAAACACTCCATTCCCCAGACGGTGCGTCACAACCAAGTGAATTTCTCCTGGAACAAGGACAAAGGAACATTTTTGTTGTTAACGAATCACAGTTCTCAAATTGTTTGTTAGGCAACTGTACCGTTGATCTTAGCTTTCCTGGTGTCTTATTGTTCTTTTTAATTCATAAAACGGGCGACAAGCGAGAGCTAATATGACCATTTCTTGGAAGAATAATGGTATCCCCACAATCCCACTTGGGAAGCTGAAGGCGAGTCTGGTCACAATACCTAATAGCTCTTTTCCAAACCCAGGGCCTCTGAGATGCTAAAAGGCTGCAAGTTCTTCAGGAGCTAGAAGTCTTGGAACAGACCAGAATATGAGAATAAGCTTACTGCTCCCCTCCCCCATATTCACCGTTACATCCTACTGACGTTTGTCTGCCAGATGGCCAATCTCATGGCATGAAGTGAGAAACTGTCAAGGCTCTGAAGTTCTGTGAGATAAGGAATTTAGGAAAGACAAGGCCGGAGAATACGTGGGGAGAATATCTGAATTTCCTGAAACCTATTGTAAATGTGTAAACTGCTAGGTGATGGTAATTTGCATGTATAATGTCACATATCCTGCTCTGTCCTGACTATAAAACTCCTTTGTCAACTGGGGTGCGGGGCCCAAGACCTTTTTCAGTGCTCTCCTCTTGCCGAAGCGGCTCTGTCTCCTGTCACTGGGTGTTTCTACAACAGAAGTAGAGCCTCGGGATGGGGGGCGCCAGGTCCGGGGAGAGCACAAAGCCTCGACCACGCACCATCCCTGCTAGCGACCGGGACACAGCTTTGCGCGCGCTTCCCTGGGGGATCAATACCCGCGCCCTGTCCTCTCCCGGCTCGGCCGGGAACAATGGGGGCTCGGCTGCTCCCCAACCGCACAGCTTTGGCTCCTCCGAAGCACCTGCGCACACGGGGGACGGGAGGGTCAGGTAGCAGGGAAACCGTGGAGCTAAGGAGGCCCCCTCCGGGACGCCGGTGGCCCGGAGCATCCTCCGCGCGCCCCTCGGTCCCCGCCGCCCCCCGCCCGAGCGCGGAGCCGCGGCTGGCGCCCACCCGGACCCGGGAGGTCGTTCGCCGTTGGGCGCCCACGCCGAGGCCCGGGCGCCCGCGATCCCGGCTCCGCGCAGGGCCGCCCCTCCCGGTGGCCCGGCTCCCGCGCGCCCGGCCCGGCCCGGCCCGGTCCCGGTCCCACTCACTAGGTGTCCAGCAGTAGCTTGGCGGCACCTTCGAAGCTGAGCCGCTGCCGCTTCTGGAACGTCTCCCAGCGCTCCCGCTGCTCGCCCAGGTCGAGCGTGGACACCGAGGACGCGGGGGTCGCCGGGGTCGGCGGCGGCGGCGGCGGGAGCGGCGCCAGGTCGGCCGCCGGAGGCTCCTCGCCACCCGCTTTGTGGGCCCGCGGCAGCGGCGACATCTTCTGCCGCCGCTTGGCCGACGGCTGCCGGCTCGTCGCCCGGCCCGAGGAGCGCCGGGCGCGGCTGTCCCCCAGGGCCGAGGAGGACTCGGAGGCCCGCGGTCGCCGCGCCTTCGCGGGCTGCGCAGCCGCCGCGCTCCTCGCCCGCCGCATGGCTCCCGCAGTCTGGATCGCAGGCCTCACGGCTCGGCGCGCTCCCGGCGGCCCGCGCACGTTCCCGACGACCTGCGGGCCCCGGGGTGAGGGACGGTGCCCGGCGGGCTCCGGGAGCGGTTGTCCGTTACTCGTCGGCGAGCCCGAGGCCGCCGGCCGCTCGGCCCCGGGGCCCGCGCCCACTCGGCCGGGTCGTGCGCCCGCCCGGGGTCTCCGGCCGGCGCCCGCCCGCACCTGAAACCCGTCGTCGGAACGGGGGCACCGGGGTCCGCCCGAGGCTGGGAAATGGACAGACCCCGCTCCCGGGAGACCCGGGGCCGGGCCCAAGCCACCTCGCAGAATCCACCTTTCACGGGCACGAGCTAACGTGGGAAAGTGGTCTGGCACCTGCTACTGAAATATAGTTCGTTTTCTCTTATTTTATTTTTTTTGTGGGGAAGGGTCTCTAGTCCAGGCTGGCCTCGAACTCAGTGATTTTCCTACCTCGGCTCAGGAGTGCTGGTATTAAAGGTGTGCACCACCCACCCCGCTAAAATCATCTTTCTGAAACTTTGTCTTTTTTGATTACGTTATAAAGTAGTCTTGATATTGAGTGCATTTTTTTTTTTTTTTTTGCAAGTAGTGGAGATCAAACCAAGGTCCTTTGCATGCCGGATAAGCAACATGCCCAGCCCCCAAGTTTTGTTTTTAATTTTAATAAATGAGTGAATCCTGCATCACATTCCATTCGCATGGCTTTACAGAATAGGGTGACAAGAAGTTTGAAGACAAAAGTCACAAGAACCGCTGGTGCAACCCAGCGGTATATTATACGCTTTAGTTGCTGGATTTCACAGTTTCAAAAAAAATAGCATTTTCGCCTGGGGTGGTGGCTCACGCCTTTAATCCCAACACTTGGGAGGCAGAGGTAGGAGGATAGCCTGAGACTACATAGTGAATTCCAGGTCAGCCTGGACTAGAGTGAGACCATACCTCAAAAAACCAATAATAATAATAATAATAATAATAATAATAATAGCATTTTCTTTGGCTTCTTTTCCTATTTTTTTCATTAGCTTTGACTTTCTTCGTTATTAATTCCATCTTTATTCATTTTAATAGTTTATTGAATTAAATGCAGAGTCTAGCCTGGCATGGTGGGTGGAAAGCAGAGGTAGGAAGATCACTGTGAGTTCAAGGCCAGCCTAGGCTAGAGTGAGACCCTACCTTCAAAATAAAGCAAAACAAAATGAAAAGTCCATTTATTTTCAGTCTTTTGGTTTGTTTGTTGTTGGGTTTTTGGTTTGGTTTGGTTTGGTTTATTGAGGTAGGGTCTTGCTCTAGCCCAGGCTAGAATTCATTAGTCTCAGGCTGGCCTTGAACTCATAGTGATCCTCCTACCTCTGCCTCCCGAGTCCTGGGATTAAAGGCGTGCGCCACCATGCCCAGCCCTATTTTTTTTTAAAGTTTTATATTTTATTTATTTACTTAGAGAGAGAATAGGCGCGCCAGGGTATCCGGTCACTGCAAAGGAACTCCAGATGCATGTGCCACCTTGTGCACTTTGTGGGGACTGGGGAATTGAACTCAGGTCCTTCTGCTTTGCAGGCAAGCACCTTAACCGCTGAGCCATCTCTCCAGCCCCAGGTTCCTATTTTTATTAACAAGACTACAGAAGTGCAGAAGCATCAGAGAAAATAATGGTCCTGTCATATGCAAATGTGCTTTCAGATATATTTGTCCTTGAGCAAGGAAAATGACCCTCTGAAACAAAGGGGTCGCTGTCCTCCATGGTGTGTGGTGAGGTGGGGGGGTGTTTATCAAGTCCTTGGTTGGTCTGATCAGGAGCATGCCAGTCAGCCAACAGATGCTTACTAGCTGGAGTGCTCATTCTGTGCCAAGTACGCTCCGGGCAGCCTTGAATGAGATCCTCTGAGCTGAGGCTTCATATCTTTTTCTTTTTCTTTTGCATTGTTTCCTGCAAGGTTTGTCTCCTCAGTTATTCTTAATTTTTTTTGGTTTTTCGAGATAGGGTCTTGCTCTAGCCCAGGCTGACCTGGAATTCATTATGTAGTCTCAGGGTGGCCTTGAACTCTCGGCAATCCTCCTACCTCTGTTTGGGATTAAAGGCATGCGTGTGCCACCCTGCCGGGCTGTCTCCTCAGTTACGGAGAAGTTGTAGGACTCTGCAGGCACAGACTCGAGGCCCAGCTTCATCTCCAGCGTTGTGGAGAAGGACTGTTCCTTATGGGGCAGAGCCCTATGCTCCCTAGGCCATCTGGATAGGGCCTGGGGAGAGTGTCCTCCTGGGCCATCCATGTTGGAAATTTCTTTTTAAGGTTCAGAGAGACTTTATTAGATTAAGGAAAGAGAAGGAAGTACAGAGAGCTCCTGCCCCGTGGAAGGCAGGAAGGGCAAGAGAGCCCCCTCCCCCCATATGACCCTCCTTGGGGTTATTGAATCAGAATGGGGGGTGAGCTAAACAGCCATGAAGCCAAGTTTTTTTGGGGGGAGGGTTAAAAAGTCAAAGCAAAACCAGACGTGTGGTCCATGCTTTTAATCCCAGCACTCAGGAGGCAGAGGTAGGAGGATCCCTGAGTTTGAGATCA
>PVHP010036594.1:0-17830 GCA_004024765.1 Zapus hudsonius | reverse complement strand
AGCTGTTTATATAGAGAAAAGTCAGAGGTAGAAGCATAGGAAGCAAGATCTGTGGGCATCTCATGAGTTTGATTGGTAGGGGCCAGTATCCTAATTTACATAGATAAATTGAGGGGGCTACGTGACTCTATACATGGATAGAATGGTGATGTTAGCAGAGGAAATGAAACCTTATTGTTTAGGTTTGTTATTTGCAGTTAGAATAAGTTAGGCTTTGAACTGCTTATCTTATCGGAGCTGTGTCCTGCCTGTGGCTGGAGTTCTCAGGATTGCTAAGATTTACAGGAGCCCTCGGACTTTGCCTCAACTTCCTTATCAGAAGGAGACTGTCCCAGAAGCCTGCCAGACTCAGCAAAACCCTACATCCTCCATGCCTCATTAGCAGGGTACCACAATAGGCCAAGTTAGAGATGGTGTATGAGAGAATTTCATTGCGGCCTCCCTTGACTGGATAGGCCTGTTAAGGGAGACCACTCTGCTTCACTCTAAGTCCATGAGCTGACTTTATCTAGAATCCACAGCAGCATTTAAAGAAATGTCTAGGCCTAATGACCCAGTCAAGTTTACACACATAAGTGAACCATCATACAACCTAAAATACAAAAATATTTTTATAGTAAAACCAGATTAGATTAATATCTGTGAAAAGAAGAACCCTCACCAAGCAACGTTGTATTCTCCCCTCCACCACACTGAAGAGAACTGGCCATCTGCTTGCTTTGTGAAACCAAGGGACCATCTTTCCCATCACAGCCATGGCAAATGAGGCAGTTAGGGTGATTGGGCCCCCTGAAAGTAAAGAAAGGAATGTCCTTTAGTCTGCCCTTACAATTTCCACTTTGCTAGAGATCAAAAAATGATCTGATTTTTTATCTCTTGCCTAAAGGATTTCCCTAAACCTGTTTTTCCATGACTAAGCTAAGCCCTTCCTTGGGATAGAATTCCTCTTTCCTAGAAATTAATTCTGATAGTTACATTGTGGTTGATTAAGCTCAGCCCCAAAACTTGGCATCATGGCTAGCCTCTTCCTGAGCCAGCCCCTAGCACAGACCAATCAGCCCTCAGTCTGGCTCACCTGAGCCTGAGTGTGAAAGCCATCACAATAACATTACGAATAGACACTAAGTGGACCACTCTCTTGCTGCAGTTCCCTCCTGAACCTCCAGGTTCTGGCAAATCTACCTTTGTCTTGGCTCAGCTGGGCAGAGATGAAGGGAGAAAACCAACCCCCTACTGCCTTCCATAGGGCAGGAGATATCTCCATTTTCTTTTCTTTCCTCTCTAAGTCCCTTTTTCTTCCAGGCCCACCACATGGACTCTCAGACCATATGAGTACATCTACTTTCCTTCTCTTGGTTTTATAGTTTCCAAAATAAAAATAATAATTTAATAACTATTTTTCTCAGTTTTGTTTGCCCAATTCTTTGGTTAAATACAAACAAAAACTCAGGGTTTGAAGTTCAAGGACTTTTCTAAACTCCCAACATACATCACAAAATAGCAACAAAGGAAGTTGAACCACCATCTTTCAGTGATATTTTGCTTTTCCTTCCTCAGTTGCCTGGTACTCTTCTGATTAGTTCTCATGCTTTTCACCTCATTTGTGTGTTCCCATCCAATCAGGACATATCTGGGTCTAGGCCAGAGCCCGAATCTGCTTGGATCTGCTCAGACAGCTCCTTGCCCCCTCTCTGACAGGAAATGCTGCTATGGTGATCCTTGCTCTTGTTTCAATGGAATTCTTCTTGGATTGTAATCCAAACCCACCAAGGGCTTCAAACTGTAACACTCAGTAGAGCCCCTGACGCTCCCCTGCAACCCCTCCTTGGCATCCTGTTGCCACGGAGAGTTTAAGCTCTCACTGCTCCTGTTATGTTGTATTGTCTTGTGAATAAATACTCCTGATTTGTTCACCCTTTGCTCTGTCTACTTCATTCTTCAGGGTGGTGACAAGGTGGGTTTTGAGAGCTGCAGAGCTTTTCTCTTCTCTGCATAGACTTAGCTTGAGTGTTAGAGCCCCAGACACCCAACAGTCACTAAAACTCCCCAGCCAGGAGCTCTTTTCTTTGAGGAAACGGCTGGTAATGAAGGGTATGCAGACAAGGTTTATTAAAAAGAGAACAATGCTCCCCATAGATAGGGAAAAGCGACAACTCTTAAGAGTTTCTACCAGCATTAGGGATTACAGCAGCTTTTAAAGGTGACTCATGGAAACATGTCATCATCAAGGTACAGATTGTGAAAGGTCTACATACACATACCCAGGGGTTTCTGGTGAGAAGGTAAAGTGACACTAGGCAGGCTCAAGGGGAATTTGCCAAAATTCTTTTTAAAATTCAGGAATTTGGAAGCCTGCCAAAATTGTTATGGGATCAGGAAGCAGAAAGAACAGTGAACAAATTCAATAGTTAGCCACTGTCCTGATGAGTAAGCAGCCATGTTATCAATGAGTAAAAGCTCTCTTAGAATTTTATTCCCTGGACAGAAACTACCTATTCTCAGACATCAGGGAAGAGTGAGGTTGATTTCTCCTTAAGGTCTGTGACCCTGACTAAACTGCCTACAATGGGAGCTAACTGACTCCTCATCTCTATCAGAGGGACAGGAACCCTACAAAAGAATCAGCTGTATTTTCACCAAAACAAAATAAAATGTAACCCTCTCTCAATAAAACTACTACCTTACAGCAAGATAATGCCTTTGTCTCCTATTTCTTAGGTGACTGGGCCAAGTCAGAAGCAAAGCAGTGCTACTCAGTCCATCAGCTTAAACACAAGGCTAAATGACTTTTCTTGGGGAGACATGAGCAATCATCTATACACTTCTTCTTAGTCAGCCACTGTAATGAACTCCAAACCAGGCACAGTTTATGGAAGGAAAGGATTTATTGAAGCTACAGATCCAGGGAAAGTTCCATACTAGTGAAAGAGGCTGGCCCCCACCCCCTTTTCACAGGTCCAAGCAGAAAGACCACATACAGAACAACAAACAGGCAGGGGGGAGAGAAAGATTTCCCCCCCTTTATATAGCCTTAGGGTGGGGTCTTGCAACCCTATCCCAGAATTGTTGACTCCCTGAGTCTCTGGAATTTCCTTCCTGCACTGCCTACACAGGAAAGGATGTTTACTTCCAGCTTCTTTGAGCTTCTCTACATCCTGCCCCTTGCTGAGAAGCTGCCTTCCTGTAAACATCCTAAGAGACCCACCCAAGATAATTAAAAAGATCCAAGTTGACAACAAAACCTAACCATCACAACACCACAGAGGGCACCAATGACAAACCAAAGAAACAATTCCACCCAGTCCAGGAAGCTGATGTGGTGAGTTTATTGGGGTTTACAGGAGAGTTGAAGAGGGATTGCCTAGAGGAATATAAATATTTGTATGTAACTCTACCTCGGAACAGCCCACCCCAGAATTGATGACAACTCATGAATTTGGAAAATTATAAGAAATATTCCTTTAAATATTTCTTGGTTCATTTTTTTTATTTCTTTCTGGAATTCCAACATTAGGCTATTTCGTTTTCACTATCAAACTTCTGAGGCATAGATTATTTTAAATTGTTTATACGTCTGTTACTACCTAGGTTTGTTTTCTCCACTGGTTAAAGAATTAATAGGAAAAAATTAAAGATAAAGCAAAAGAGATTAAATTTTATTCAGAAGTAAAAGTAAAGAAATAGGGTCCTCACTAGAGGAGGGAATCCATAAAACAGAATCCAGCATCCCTAGTGGGAATCAAGTCTTTTATTTAGTGAGAAAACCCTCCTGTCCAGAATGTATGATTGGTTATCTTGCATAAAGATGAAAGTGCTGGTTGGTCCATGATGCATCTAGCATTATGCAGGTTCTAGAAAGCCCACCAAGTGAGCCAGTCAGTAGCAAACTGTGTCTGTCTGTCCTTTTTTTTTTAACTCAGGAGACAGGAACTGGGAAGTAAGCATTCCTCTCTGCCTTCTTCAATCACCACTTTGCAACACTTCAGAAATAAAATCCAGCCACCCATCAAGGGCCCTTTCCCCTGTTGTCTACCCAGTAACACTAGGGAGCTCCTAGAGTCTCTCACATTACCTTGGGTAATTTCTAATGATCTTTCTTGAAAAACTAATCTTTTTCCCTATGGATTTGAGATGGTGTTAAACATATTCTTTCTTTTATTCTCTTTTCCTTTTAACATTCAGGCTGGTTGGGAGTTCTCATGCACTGGCTTTTCTCCTTACTATGAACTTTAATTTATTTTTTTCCTCTTTTAAATCTTTTTTTATATTTCTCATCATTCTAGAAAGTTTATTAGTAATTTTCTCTAAAACACAGTAGAATGAACAATTTAGAAATTAGTGTTGAAATTCCCACAAATACTTTATTTCATCTTTCTCTTGTACTCAGTGGGTGTCATGCCATCAGGAATTAGAACCTCGCTAGAGCTGTGTTGTGGGGGGGGGGCAGACTTATGGGGTGATAAACCAGGTTCCCCTTGCCAGTGTTTTGGCACACACCTCCCTGCCTCTGTTTGCAGGGGTGTAGCAGATGTGATGTCTACCCCTCTGCTCATGCCATCATTTTCCCTGCCAGGATGGAGTCTCCCCTTGAGTCCGTAAGCCAAATAAACCCATTTCTCCACAAGCCACTTTTGTTTGGGTTCTACAAAGCTGACCACAACAGTTTTGGTACAAGGATGTGGGGTATGTTGCTGCTACAACCCTGATCTTGTGGCTTGGCCTTTTGGAAGTGAACTGCAGGAGGAATGTGGAGGGATTTGAAACCTCGTCTTGAGAGACACCTTGCAGTGCTGTAAGTATAGCTTCATGGAGCATTCTGGTCAGAATTAGAAGACCTGAATGCAGTTAAGAACTATGAACTGTGAGGAGTAGAGAGAGCTAGCAGGGCTGGGCTATAATGCCTCAAGGGGCACCTCCAGTGGCACTCCCTCACCCTTTAACGTTTTCACCAACTTCTCAAACAGTACCACCAAGTTGGAATTCAGTATTTAAACACATGAATCTAGGCGGGACATTTTGCATTCAAGTCACCACAATAATTTAAGTAGTGGTTATTATTGTTAAATTGCTTTTAATTTCATTTGCTCTTTTTTTTAAGTCTTGGTACATTCTCCCTCCTATCAATATAGTGAACTTCAGAGCACATTGTCTTGCTCAAAAGTCTGATGACTCAAATAACTTCTCCATCAAAACTAAACCAAATCAGAGGCATGGCACCCCTCAGTAACAACACACTTGGGTCAGGAGAACCCAGCTGAATACTAGGCTATCCAGGGTCCCCTACCACAAAGACTGATCCAGACGGCCCACAGAGGAGGATATCCAGCTGATGGGTATGGGCAATGAGGAATTGGGGATAACAACTCATTGTTGGTCCACTAAACAATGTAACTCATTATGGACAATAAAAAAAAAATAAACCAACTAGCTATTTACTAATTTTACCTAATTTTTTATTGAATAGCTAAATTTTACAAAATATTTCAAAATCTTAATATCAAAAGGATCTATGTGTCTTCATTAACACAGTGAAACTGAATACACTAACTTGTTAAGCAAATACTTGATATCTAGATATCTAGATAGATGATAGATGGATAGATAATAGATAGATAGATAGATGGATAGATAGATAGATAGATAGATAGATAGATAGATAGATAGATAGATAGATATGAAACCATGTTTCCAGAAGATTTCCCATGCAGAACTGCTGACAGTGTTTGGTAAATTAAATGGTGTTACAGGGAGCATATTAGCTTATATTCTTATCTGGAATTAATTTGACATGTGGAACAATTTTTATGCATGCTAAAACAATAAATAATGGAAAAGAATGTAAGAATCAAAGGAAGGGGAGAAGTGTTTTGAAATACTTTCTTCCAGACACAAAGTGGCCATGGCATTTATAATCTCACAGTGGCTGATGCTACCTGCAGAAAACCTGCATAATCATAGAAAAAAAATGATGACATCAAAATAGAAGAGAGACTTGTCCAGAAGAAGAAGAGATGCAGTGTCTAGGTTATTCGGTGGTAGGAGGAGACTATGATCATGGTAAGTTGTCTATATGTTTGGAGATTGTTCTTAATTTTTTTTAAAATTCAAAGTACCCTTCCAAGATGTCCCATTAATTTAAGTAAACTTATTTTAACCACTCATCAGTCAAACTCTAGGAAGGTTGAATAGAAAAGATCAATGATGCCATGTTTGTTCAGGTAATCACAGTTGAGTCTTTGTCACAAATAGCTATCTGCTTGAAAACATTCCATGTAGAAAATGCATAACCAACAATGTTAATGTCGAAAGAATTTATCAACATTCTGAGTTGAAGTAAATGCTTCACATCTTGTTATCTTAAGAAAACAGAAGTGAGCTGTTTTGAAATTAACTTGCCTTTCTGCAAATGAATTGTTAATGCTTATTTACAAATGAAGAAGTCCCTCGCCTTTGTTTCCTCCATAGGTTATTGGGTGCTTTCCTTGGTGTTTCACTCATGGAATCACAGGCCCAAATGCAAGTTCAGGGCCATACAGGAATTATGGCTACACTCTTGTGCTCAGGAATTATCAATGCAGTGCCAGCTCTGAAAGAAACAAACTTGGTTTTGGCATATTCTCGAGAAGGCAATTGTTCAGAAAAAAAAACATTTTAATCTGAAACATTTAAAGGACTGTTCTGTAAATAAGCAATAAGAGTTATTGGAGCTTTGGCTGTTTAAGTTTTTTCCTTTAATTTTCTTAACTCTGATTTTGGGATGAAACTTTTTTTATTATTTCTTGGAGTGCTTTCTGAACACATTATTTCCTCCCGGCACTTTCTTTAAAAGAGGCAGCAGCTGCAGACTCCTGATAATGTCTAAGAAAGCTTGAGCACACCATAACCACTCTGCCTTCAATCTAAAACTCCAAGTCAGCACACTGCTAGTTTAAAACTCTCATCACTCTCCTACATTAAAAAAAAAAACAAGTGTCTAAAAGTCATGCACAGTAAGTCTGTCAAATACCTTATAATTCTAGAATTATAATGATTCTCTCATCTAGTATGCCACAACAGAATTCGCTAATAAGTTAAATCTCAAAATTAATGAATGACAGAACTGTGATGGTGAGTTGATGAAATATCCCTGAATCATAACATTCATCTTTAAAGTTATCCCAGATTCTTTCAGCCCAAAACAAAGTGTGCAAGTCTTTAGTAAGCAAATATGGTTAGATAAAGCACATAATAAAATAAAGTAGGATAATGGATGAATTCACAAAGGGTAAAAAAACAATATAGATACCCAAACTAAAACAATTGAAAATAACTCAATAGTGGCAATGTATCTAGTATATAAAAATATAACTAGGAAACATATGTGAATAAGAGTTGAGAGGGAGAAAATATTTTAATATGTAAGTAGCTGCTTAAGAGAAGAAAACACTGCCAGTAGGAAAATGGATAAAAGACATATATCGTGACACATTTCCTCCTCAGCAATTTAGGAATAGTCATGAGAAACCAAACAGTGCCATAGACAGGCTCCATCCAGCACACCATCTGGGGTGACAACTAGTTCTCATAATCACTTTGAAAAAAAATCAGTAACGTATATTAATATCAAGGTCCTCTTAAGAGTTCATGGTTTTCTTCCAAAAATTCACTTTCTAGGAATCCATGCTAAGCAAACATTCAGAGAAGCAAGTGTTATTTTTTCTCATTTTTTTTTCTTTTCTTTATTTCCTTACCTTTCTTTTTTGCACAGCGGGGGAATCACACCAGGGCCTTGTGCATGCTGAACAGGCACTCTACCATTGAGCCATCTGCCCAGCCCAAAGAAAGTAATTTCTTGCTAAGAGTTTTAATTGAAAGCTTATTTTGGTAGGAGTACTTAGCTATGAAAGCAATCCGGCGTCCTAAATGCCTGATAATTGATAAATGGTTTCAGAATTCACACCAGACTATTCTGTGCCTAGTAACAACGGAGGTCATGATTGTATCTACTCTACACATTTTTAAGTTCCTAATACCAAAATAGTTAGCAAATTATAAGTACTCCACTAAGGTTTATGAATATCATACACTCTAAAGAGTTAGAAATAGGAAAATACTTCAGAGTATGTAATAATGAACTTAATTTTAGATGGCCTTTGTATAAAAGTAGACAAATCTTATCTTACTTTGGACCAGGAAGTCTAACAATTTAAAACCAAAATAGTATATTTATCAAATTCAAACATACATCTCAGGTCCCAGTATTCAAACCAAACTGCAAAACATAGAAACATACCTATTGCTGGGTGGTAGTGGAAAGCCAATCTATTCTCCACTGCTCTCCCATCTCACTGTGTTGTGTGTGGAATAACAACTACAGAAGAAGGCCCTATGAAAGACACAGGGGTGTACAAACCATGGGAGAGACGAAGAAAGAAGGGAGGGCACCTAGAGTGGGCAGTATTTGGATCTTCCTTGGTAGCTTCCCAATGGCTCTGAAAGTAAGACCTCTGCTAGGGATAAGAATTCATAGGTCAAGAGTGGCAAAGTGGGGACAACTTACAGAGGGATGTGACATATGGCTTTATGGAAGTCTTAAAAATTTAAAACACAGCATATATGAACCATATACTCATGTTTCCAGCATTTAACAGTCATATAAGAAAAGGGTTTGAATTTGTACCCTTAGAACTTTCCTGTTCTTGTATGTGTTGATCACAAACAATTGCAACTGAAGTGACCACGTGAATTTATCACCTTATAGCTTTGTAGATCAAAAATGGATTTTTACATAAGAGAAAGAAGCATTAATTAACAAAAGTGACATTAAAACTAAGCATGGTTCCAAGTCCCTGCACTGCATCTCATTAGAGCTTCAGGTGACCTTGTGAGTAGAAGCAGACACCTACTTGTTCAGAACCATGCCCATGCCCCAATGGAGATGGGCAGTGTGGGAAGGCTGGCATTTTACTGCAAGTCCCTGATTCCAGAGCTGATGTTCAGTCACTGAGCTGAGATACCTCAGGAGGGAGCATGAAGGCAAGAGTGGGTTGGTTCCTGCCTGGATCCATGAAGATGTGGAGGTATAATGAGAAAAGAATTCATTGTAAATCATGACACTGGAGAGAGACAGAGGCTGAGTATTTGATTCTGCTCGAGACCCAATGACACAGGATCACAGTGGTTGATGGTAGTGGCTTCTCAGTTTCTTTCATATAAAGTGGACCCCACCATGAAGTACCCAGGCAGCTCCCATGTGGCAGTCAGGACTAGGCACTCTGACAGGAGGTCAAGGAGCCACAATGCAGCTGTTTAACAGCTTTGTGACCATAAACTAATCATGTAGCCTTCGCTGCCTGACTCCTCAGCTATCAGTGAAGTTCATAAAAGTATCTGCTTTGAAAATCAGGGTGAAGGTCAAAAATTTTAGTACTTGTAAGTGCTTGGAACAGGCCTTGGCATAAAATACAGACATCATAAATATTAGAAGAGGTTTATTTCCCTGTTTGACCCTGTGATGGTCATCCCTCCCATGGAGGAGATCCCTTTATATAAATGCTAACAAGAACAGCCCCACAGCTGGAATAGTCTAAGAGTTTTTGTGACCTATGAAATAATGCATTTCTGAAATGTCTACTTTTTTGGACAGTTGGATCTATCACTATTTCTTGTGTATTTTGATTTCTTTCTCACAATAAGCCCAGCAAACATACAGATCTTTTATGCTTTGTGGGTCACACCTTGGTCAGAGCCTGATATGTGTCAGGTCCACCAATCAGCCTATGTTGAGATAACTAATGAGAGGACCGAATTCAATGTTATGTTAGTGTACAAAGACAGTCTTCTCCAACAAACATATTAATGTCACAAGGAGAGACTGCCTTCTATGTATGGGAGGAGAATACTCGTAATTTTAAAAATATATGTGTATGCAAATAACATAATGAAATCCATTATTTTGTATACCACCTTACAGAATTTAAAATGAGTTTCAGAAAATTCTGGAATCAATGTTTTTTTAAAAGTTTATGGTATATTATAAATGTATAGATTTGTCACATAGAGACTTGGCCTCTGCTCCTAATCTATGCACTGCCAGAGCAGAAGGGAAGGTTTTGTTTTGCCTTTAAATATCAAACCTTCCACATCAGAATCTTCTTAACAGAATTATGATTCCAAAGTGGAAGCCAAGCTGACTTCTATTTCTCAGGAGACAATCTGTTGTGGCATTAAGCAGTGACACTTGGCCACATTAAGCCCAGCTCATTGCAGGATGCTAGATGAGACACATCCAGAGTGACAATTAGGTAAAAAAGTATCCCACCTTTTGCCATATAAACCCCATGACAAGCTTATTACATGAATTCCTTCCAGACTTCAGGTGAATGGAGCCTGTGTTTGAAAGATCAGCAGCATCTCCTCTCTCTGCATGTATGGGGAGGGGGATATCTGTAGAGTGAGGCAGGTGTACTCAGGGGTCAGCCATGCTCCTTTAGCTCCACCCCAGGGGAAGCCATGGCCTCAGCATCCTCACCAAGAGGCGTGTGGATTCAATGGCAGGTGTCTTTCACATTCTGTGTTCTAGCCAAGATGTTCCTGCTGTATGGACTGTTGAATCACCATTCCACCTTGTGCAGAAAGAAATTGCTTATCTTTTAAAGAATGAAAATGACATCTGAGCTAGGAAAATAAAGGTCTTTGAAAAGCACCAGTGATATCAGTTGGTTTCCACTAGTTTATTTTGGGGTATACTTTCTTTTTATTCAGCAGTGAATAAATGCAGACTTCAGATGGACTTCAGGGAAATTTGACAAAATTGGATACCTGAAGCTGCTACTGGATTTCACTGATCAGAATACACCTTTTTATAAAAAATATATATATTTATTGTCCATAATGAGTTACATTATTTAGTGGGCAAACAATGAGTTGTTATCCCGAATTCCCCAATTCCCCCCCTCCCCATTCCTGATCAGTTGGATATCCTCCTCCATGGGCTATCTGTATTAGTCCTTGTGGCAAGGGATCCTGGATATCTTAGTACTCAGCCCAGCAGAATACACCTTTTGACAAGGGAGGCGAGATACGGGTAGAGTAAGGTGTCATTTCAACACATGTATCTCCTTTTAAGGCATGACCAGAGCTGCCAACATGGACATCGCTGTGAACAAAGCATCCTTTGGTGGTGTAGCATTCAAACCTTCCCTACTAGCCATCCCACCTGGAGCAGCTACCCAACCGTGTGTTTCTCAGTACTGGGGTTACTGGGAAAAGCAATGTGATTGCACCTGAGGACGGCACTTCAGAGGAAGAACATCCCAGGCTGAAGACACATGTGGTGTGAGCTGTCAGGGAGCAGTAGATCAAGTTCTTCCCTCCTCTTTCCTTCTCTCCTTCTGTCTCTCCTTCCTTCCTTCTTTTCTTCCTTCTTGTCTTCTTTCCTTTCTTCCTTTCTATAAGTTTCTTAAAAATGCTTCAAGCTATACTATTTATTTTACAAATCATTGAACAGACTTGTGCTACAAAATGTCTCTGGGAGTGTAACGTCACTATCATTCTGTTAAGAATGAATGACTTGGAGACAATGGTGGCCACCCAAACTGCATGTCCAGCACTGAGATCTATACAACTGTCATTTAGTCACTGTACCAAGAGGGATGCTAGATTTCTCCATCTGTTCACAGGAAATGTCTCAAGAAACCACTTTTGTGCACAGCTCCCCTTTCAAAAAAAATAGAGAGCCACAGTGTTCAAGTGACATAGCATCTGTCATGCTTGATGGCAGGTGAGGCCTGTGCGGCCAAGGCCTTCCTCATCCTCCTCAGAGCGTGCTGCCACAGAGAAGATGCTTGGCATTCAAACACCCTAGTGCTGGGAACTGGGTGACTGAATAAGGTAGCTGGATTGCTGCTGAAAGCCGTGTCTCAGTCCTCTCAGTTAGCTGGTAGGCCACACAGCCCAGGCTCACCTGACCTCAGCAAGCCCTCAGCAAGAAGGCCTCACTATGTTTTGGAAGACTAGGGCTCAGAAAAGCATTCATTTTACTGAGAGCATGAATAGATGATTTGAAACGGGAAAACGATGGCTTCATTTAGCCATGCTTTGTAAATAACAAGAGTTAATGTCACTGCTAAAATAGCATTTCAGCTATAAAAGGCATAGTGATTTAAGGGGAGAATGGCATAGGACAAGCATAATAATGGGGTCACAACTGCTGGATTTCATTTCACCTTTGCCTGCACCCAGAGTCAGTAATCACTCTATCTGCATTCCTTTATCTGCCAAGCTAATAGGTTTAACTAAACAATGTCTTCAATGGTGTCCTGCCCTGTTGCCCTAGGACTTTGTTAGCACATCATGTTGGTATTGGAAAATTAGACAGCTTCTGTGAGTTGGCTTTCAGCCAGTGTAATGGTAAATGATAATAAAATCATTGTGTATATGACATATAATGATATCACATAGATGATGACAAAATCATATATAACATGCATGTGTGATAAGGAAAATCAATGTATATGATAGATAATAACACATGTGAGACACCAACTATGTATAATTAAATATACATAATCTATAATATTATTTACTCACTTTGGGGCTATTTCTCAATTAAAATGATTTAATCTATTCTTGGAACAGTAAAAGACACCTGAGTTTGTGGTTGACTAGGAGTTGTGTTCTCATGGCTGGTGAACTATGGTGTTAGAGAGTCAACACATGGTTCTGTGGCCAAACCCCTTGGGAAACTCCCATGTAGATGAGAAAATCCATAGGGTTGGGCTTATGCATATGAGCTACAAATATTGATGCTACCGGTCAGAACAGAAGGCAAAAGAAAACCTTACCACATAGTCCAGAAACCTCGGGCCTAGCACCAGACAGAACCAGGTCTAAGACCCTATTCCCAACTTTATCTCTCTGAATTGGACACTTTCCTGTTGTTTACAAAATAAAAATAGAAAACAAAGTTGATGAACTTACTTTGTAAGATTATTGGGAGTTTGGGGTGATTTTTGCCACAATAGATATTTTCCCACTTAAAAATATTTTAATACACAGTTTTCAAAATGTAATGGATTGAGTTAAGGCTTGGGATTTTACTCACCAAAAAACTGGATTCTTTTTTTTTTAAACATTGTGGTAGTTTTGAATAAATGTCCCCCAAAAGAATTAAGGATTTATTAAAATTATTAATTGTCTCCAGGCTTCTGGCTAGAGGAAGTACCACTTTGGCCTAGCCTCCTGGGTACTGGCCCTTTCAAATTTGGATGTAAAATACTAAGGATAGATATTCAAAAGAAGAGCCCAAACCCTGACCTGGAGTTCTGCATTTTGTGAAACACAGAGTGTTACAGTGTGCTTGCTTGCTTGGTGCTGGGCTTCTGTCTCTGTCTCTGCTTGGATCTGTGAAAGGGGGCCAGCCTTTTCCTTAACTTCCCTGGATCTGTTCAATAAATATTTTCCTCCCATAATTGTGCGTGGTTTGGAGACTCATCCCAAATGTTTGACTACGACAAACATTTAAACGTTTGTGTCGCTTCATATGTGCATTCATGTTATCACATTTGTATGGACACACGTATATGCTGCTGCACATTTGTGTGTGTGTGTGTGTGTGTGTGTGTGTGTGTGTGTGTGTGTTTGTGTAGGCTAGAGAGATCAACCACTCTCCACCTTATTTTTCTGAGACAAAGTCTCAGTGGACCAGGAGCTCACAAGTTTGGCCAGACTAGCTAGTCAGCAAGCCATCAGGACCCTGTCTTTGCCTTCCTGAAATTACAGGTGCATGCCACCACACACAGCTTATAAATTACTGCCAGGGATCCACACTCACGCCTTTGTGATTTTGCAATAAGCACTTTACATACTGAACCATCTCTCAAGCCACAAGAAACTGATTTTGTAATTGTGAACATAGATAAACAAAATTTATTCCACCTCATTGGAAAGCGCACTTCCAATGAGGCAGTTATCATGGGACTGGCTTATTGTCCTGTGGATTTTGGTTTGGCTCATTAGCAATTCAATGCTGATTGGGGCTAGTAGCATCTAGCTTGCTGAGAAAAGCCTTCTGTACCTTTCTCACCAACCCAGTTCTTAGAGTGCTCTGACCATCTATACTTTGCTTCTCCAGGGTCTCAACTCCAAAAATTTGATAACTCTCCTGCCACACTTTGACTTTATCAAATATTCTGGGATTGCAGCTCTTTTTCTGTCAACAAGAAGGAGGCACTGTCTTGAATTATTTATATTTCTACTGACTGTTGTGAGATATGGCTTTATGTGTACTGTGATCCCACTGGAGAAAAGGTCGGTAGATAAATGAATTAGTGCTTTTACAGTATACATGGAATGTAGGCAGTACTAGATGCTGGTGGAGGAAGCATGATCCTTTCGGATTCCAAAGGAGCACACTTCTCCAAATATGTTTTCAAGCAAACTTTATCATGCATGGATTGTGGACAAATTGTATGTACTTTTCATGACTAAAGGAAAATGTAAAGTACTAACCACACCAAACTATGAATTCCCAGTTTTCTCTCTTACCTCCAGCAGTGTCTATCCTCAACCTAGCCAAGATATTATTGCTGATCTGGGACAGTGGTGCAGCCCCACTGCAGCTCAGCAAGCCAGGAGCTTGGTTTGGAATGTGAATACCTAGAATGTATTCCTGTAGAATTCTGATTCATGTGATTCTAATGAAGTCATCCAACCAGGGCCTCATTGTCTTCTCTGTTTAAGGGAACCCAAAAGCCTCTCCTAGCTACTGGTTTGTTTTTGTTTTCTTTCTCTGGGGCCCAGTCTGACCACCATCATTGTCCCAGACGCACCTTTAGGTCCTGAAGGAACAAGAAAGAAAGTTCTCAGGAGCCTGTGCATACCGAGACACTGTCATCATCTGTTTCCTGGGGACTGTGTGTCTTCAGCCCACCTGTCAGGAGGACCAGAGTCTGTATCACAGCCTCTCCATTACCTTTAATCCTGTTTGTGCCCAACTTGCTTAAAGCTGTGCTAATCTATTACTGAACTCTGGTGCTTCAGAACACTGTGGTCATACCAAATCACAGTCATGGCTTTGGAAAGTAGTCCCCCATTATATGATGCTCATTATAAGGATTTGTATCACTTTATCTAATTAAAATAAGAAATCAGTTAAGTGTCAATTCTGAGTTAGGGTAACAGCTGTGAGAATTAGCCCTGTCTCTAACCTGTCATTCTAATTCATGGTAATGTTGATAAAATGATCTTTTATAAGCTAAGATGGCCATTTCATGCTTCTGGGTAAAACTTGTGGATAAATCTTTACTGCAAAAGAGTCTAAAATTCTCAGTAAGATCTAGTGGTCCATTAAGACTTTTTTTTGCCTGTGCATGTGACAAGTTTGCATGTGTATATGTGTGTTCAAAGGTTGATGTAGGAGTCACCCTAGGTAAGTCCACCTTATATTTTTGAGATGGGGACTCTCACTGAATGTGCAGCTTTCCTATTCAGCTATTCCATCTAGCCAGGTAGCTCCAACAGCTCCTTGTCTCTGCCTCCCCAGCACTAGGACTATAGGAATATATCTGGCATTTTATGTGGGCAGTGGGGATCCAAACTTAGACCCCCATACATGCATGAGAAGTACTTTATACATTCAGCCATCTGATTTTTGATCTTCTTAGCTTTTTGTTCCACAAGTACAAGAGTCCTGGTGATGTTCTTCTGATGTTCCTTAGGTTTAGTTGTTACTTTTATTTGCTGGCTTAATTTGCTCTTACACTATAGCCAAGACTGGCCTGAAATTCACTGTGTAGCTGAAACAGGCCTAAACTCAAGGCAGTCCTGCTGCCTCAGCCCTTCCCCCTACGCCCAAGTGTTGGGATTACCATTGTGAGCCACTATGATGAGCTGTCATTCCTCAGTTTTGACTAACAATGCTTGCTCCTTACTCTCTGGATTGCATGGCCAACACCTACTCACCTGCTCTACCTGATGAGCAAATATGAAACCACACTGTATGAATGTAATTTGACAGAACCATAATAGATCTATGTAAGATGAGAAGTGGAACTGATACAGAAATAGGACTTAGTAAACATGAGTCTAATATAAAAGTTGATGTTTCTTGATCGCTTTCCTTCCCCAGTGAAGGGAGTGTGGGGAAGGACAGGGTGGCCAAGGTGGATATGAAAGGGAACCTGTACTATTCCCTGCTCACACCAAGCTGCAGCATGAGGACATAATGAAGGCCAGCTGAGTCACAGAGCTATCCCGAGCTGCCACTGTTATGGGTCTGAACTGCTGCCCTAATTAGTTGAGCTCTGTCGAACTGTCTAAGCAAATGTCAGGTATCGTTGTTGATGTCAGGTTGCCGGATCTCACCTGTGTGTCTCTTGCTTAAGATGGTCATATTTGCAGAGTACATCTGAGTGTAAAAGAATTGGTTTACTCATGGTAGCTACTTTGGTTGACCTGGGCTTTGCATGGCAAAACTGACAAAACTCAAATTAGTTATAATCTTTGGAGGCTCCCAGCATGTGATGAATAATCTCTGGTTGTTGACTTGATAGAATTTAAAATTACCATGGGAAAAAAAATTCACTGATCACATTAGTGAATGATTTTTTTTTTTAAGATTAGTTGGTTGAGGTGGGTGGACCCACCCTAACCGTGGCCACCACCCACAGCAGCCAGGTGGTAAGGTTCCTGAACTGAATAAAAAGGAGAAAACTAGCCTATCTTTCAGCATGAATCATTCTGCTCTGCTTCCTCATGGTGAACTGAAAGTGACCAGCTGACTCCTACCCTGCTCCCTCCACTATGATGGAGTGTAAACTGGAACTGTCAGCTAAAATTAACCCTGCTCTTCCTTAGGCTGCTTCTGCTTTGCTATTTTATCCCAGTTTTGAAAAAGCAACTAGTACACAGCGGGGGGGGGGGGGAAGCATGGAAACTGAAAGCTGAGCGTAAGAAAGTGTTCTATTCACTCAAGGAGAAGGGAAAGTTCCTCACTCAGCATGGCTCAGTCCAATGCTGACACCTGCACTGGAAAGACTAGATTTTTCTATTGTTCAGTAATGTCAGAAGCTCATATCCCAGAAAAGGAGGACTCTATACGTCACACAGGGCTACACAGGGACACATGGAACAAGCAGAGGCATCCAGGGCTGTGGAAGCCAGGTCCATAGGAAAAAATGAGTGAGGTAGTAAAATGGTTAATTCTTCTTCCCAGTCCCTGCTCTCCACCTGAAGAATGGAGTGGACAGGCAGACAGCAAAAGTGTGAGCAAACAAGATGACTTTATTTGCATGGAAATCTAACTCGTACAGGAAATGGACTCTTGGTGGAAGCAGGTTGCCAACCAAGAGGATACAAAATTGTATTGTCACTGAATCACTGACAAGCTTCGGTATTCCAGTCAAAAGAGGTTACGTTGCATCTCTGAGTTTTTCTTTTTTAATTTAAATATAAATTTATTGTCCATAATGAGTTACATTATTTAGTGGGCAAACCATGAGTTGTTATCCCAATTTCCCCAAATTCCCCCCCCCTCCCTGATCAGTTGGATATCCGCCTCCATGGGCTGTCTGTATTAGTCGTTGTGGCAAGGGATCCTGGATATCCTAGTGCTCAGCCTGGTCTTCCTGGCCCAAGTGTGTTGTTACTGATGGGTGCCATGCCTCTGGACCATCTCCCCCACCACGGCTCTCACAATCTTTCCGCCCCCTCTTCCGCTCAGTTCCCTGAGTCGTGGTGGGTGAGTATTAAGGCTGCCTTAATGTTGTGAGTTTAGGGGTCCTTGTGTCGAAAATCCTTGGTTTCTGTCTCATTGGCCTATCCTGTGTTGATTGAATGGCTGTGGTTATAG